>JAUYWI010111605.1:0-10873 GCA_034780595.1 Parotoplana pacifica
TAAAAAACGTCTCATGAGCCGGCAATTTGTTTCACGTCTCATCAGACGTAAAATTACGTATTTTCATTTGCAGTGTATTTTGTGTTCTTTTATCTATATTTGACTGTCCTTTTATTATTTGATTTACATTTAATACGTTTATTTCATTTAATGTTATCTTTCTTTCTGTTTACTTTTTATTTTAATCTTTTGTGTTTGTTGTCTTGCTTGTTTCCTTTTTTGCTTCGTTGTTTATGTTTATTTATCTTTTAGGTATTGTGTTGCCTTGACTTTTGTTTGTATTAATGTTCTATATTTGTCGGTATTTATTTAATTACGTTATTTCGTGTTTTGCTGTAGTGTGTTTGATTTAGTTGTTATTGTGTGTTTGTACTTTAATCGGAGGATGTTGTAAATCCACGAAAATATTTGTTGTTTCTTTTTAATACATTTTAAAAAAAAGCGAGCTCTTCTTATTTTATTTTACGTATGCTTTGTGAGCAATATCACCTATGTATTTAAAGAGAAAATGATATTTGAGCAATTATTCACCTGTTGATGTGTTTGTAATTATAGATCGTCAGCTAGCCAGCCAGCAAGAACTTCCTAAAATTTAAGATTCAAATATTATGATTTAAAATATCATTATGACAACGTTTTATTAGGTACCTATTCAAAACTGAAGTTTCTCATATCGCCACCTATAAGGTAATTAAGAAATAATATAAAACAATTTACTACAAAAATGGCGTAAACAAGAAGATATAGAAAAGAAAAAAAGTTTTTAAAGGAAACATATAAATTGATCGGTCAATAACGAAATATCAAAGCTTGAAAAAGTACTGAAACAAGTTTTTTATGAACCAGTTTAGGTAAATCAATGCATAACTAATGTAACTGTTACTAGTAGTTAGTTTTGTATTTCCTATCAGATGTTATCACTTTGAATATACTTATGTCATTTCATTTTAGTTTGTACAACTTAGCCCACTCACGCCCAAATTATTATTTCTTGAATCCAATTGTAAAAATTATTAAAATTATTAATAAAGCAACACCAATACAGCGCCGAAACTGGAACAAGTGTTTGATCCACCAGATAATTCTGTGGGTACCAGGGAATTAAGCATGAAAATATAGGATTATTATTCTATAGAGGCTAACAATTTTGCTCTATTCTGTCAGTACCTCCCATCGCTGAATTATAAGATCGTACCACGTTTGGTTGAGGTACGGATATCCGTTTGTGTTCATTCGAGAATATCTTGAACATGAATATACATAGGTTGGAATTGGATGCCATCAGGACACTTTTCGTGTCCTTCGAGACAGAATAGCAAATAATGTTTTCCTTGTCAGATATTGAACTGTTTATTTGAAGGTAGGGTTGATTCTTTCTGCACGAACAGTACCCGTTTCACCATTATTTTGATGATTTAATTCCAGCAAAAATTTCATACTATTAAATAAATTGTTAGTATAAAATTGAAAATTGAGTGACTTTTCTTCTTCTGAAAAATTATCAGTGAAATGATAAGGGGAGAAGTAGATTCAACGAATGTCTTGTCATACAAAACATTATTCTCGTTCTTTTGCCTTGATAGACTTGAAAGTTAAATATAATAACCTAAAGGGCAGTTCAGTGACCATATGTAGAATAAAATCTTTACTGCAGCAAATATTCAAAATAAGAAATATAAAAAAAAATATGTCAAGGCTGCGACAGCACTAACATCATAGTGATAAATGTAATTCAACCAAAAGATGTAAAAAATATAAATATGGCTTCAACATAAAAACAACTTCCTTTCAAGATTAAATCAAAACTATGTAATCATGTGCATCTTGTTCTACACCCAAGTTAAAGCATGATATGATGAACAGTCAAGCTCGGTGATTGAAAGTACCATCTAGTATATCCAAAATCCAAAAATCGAAATCCAGCTTTCTTCGAATATACTGTTTCAAACCATTTGAGCCCAAGTATCGAATCATATATGTACTGTTCTAAAATTTGAGAAAAACATTTCTAAAAGATGCAGACACGCTATCAATTAGTGGACGAAGTTTAGCCATTTTGTCAGAAGCATTCAATAAATCATTATTTGCAAAATGAATGTTTGACATCTCGGCTCATGCTTTGTGAAACCATTTTATTATTTATGTCCTTAGACTTCTCTCACTACATACGGCAATCGGGAACCTTAGAATACTCTGAAAGAATCAAAATTCCAAAGAAGAACTTGATTTCAGAAGTGTTTTGGAGAATTCTTAGCTTGAGCATATTGCTGTGTTCAATAGCAATGCTTCGATAAATACCGTCATAAAAAAGCTCGAATAATTCCTCAAGAGAAAAATCTTTGAAGCGTGCATAGTTTGCATTTGGGAAAACCATAACATTTGTTTTTATATAATTTTTATTCCATTTTTGTGCTGATTTCACTTTCAATATAATTATGGCTAAAATTTGAATGTCATCTCCATTGTTGATATATTGATTTTTCTATAAAGTTTCTGGATAATACATAATTTCAACACTCACTTGAAGCAACAGCATCAGTTGTGTAGTGGTTAGAGTGCTTGCCTGTTTTGTGATTTTGTGTTTTGTCATGAGTTCAAATCCAAATGGGATCGATACTTTTTTTCTTCAAATGTAATAACCTTTTTATTTTAATATATATAATAATGAGAATGAGAATATATTATTTTTATATATACCTATGATTTTTGCTGCTGTATAGTTGTTAAACCCCAGTGGAATTGTTTTTTTAACTTCAAATTAGACAATGTTTTACCACCTATACCTTATTTGTGTACTTAATAAAAATTATCAAATGAAATAATTATGATTTATAGTCTGGTTGATACGCTATAATAAATATGTATAGTCACTTACCTTAGTTTTGACGCCATTCTAACACTTCTTTTTAAATTATGCGCCAAAAAATGAAATCCAGCGGAAATGATACTTTTATACTATATTAAAATACAATGATATTTTTATGGATAATATTTTTTTTTAAATTATGTATTTAAGAGCTTTAAATAAGTTTTGATTGCAATTTTTAAAACAAAATGCTGTGTGTTGCCGTATGATAACACACAGTATGAAAAGAAGATCACTTTTTATGTATGCTTGGTTTACTTGATATATAGTTTAACCATTTCAAAAACATTAAATTGGTTCATACAAAACCTGGTTACATTTGTTTGCACTTTGATCATTCATTACCTATCAATTCATACATTTCCTTTAAAAAGTTTGTTTTTTCTATATTTTTCTACATCCTAATTTCTATATATCTTATGTTTGACAATAATAAGAATTTGTGATATTCAATTATTCAAAACTTATTTAGCTTACAACACTAAGCTTGGTTCCTTTGAATTTGATCTTCAGGATGTCCAAATGGTCTGGCCCATATGAAAAATCATGGTTTATATAAACGTATATTTACTAACTTCTCCTACTAAAGAAGATCTACCAAAGAAAATCTGTATTAACAAAAGCCAAGAATGCACAAAATGAAACGATTTAGGAACAGTCCAAAAGTTTTAGTGAAACGAAATTTTACGTTCCCCTTTTGCATTCTTTACTGGCCGGATTATTAAATTGTTCAGCAAAACAAAACAAAAATTCTCAAATATTTAAATTTGAATGATAGTTATTTTACAATATTGATTTAAGTGTTTTAATTATAGTGTTTTTCACATTTTCAATTACCTTGGTGACATCTTTCGCTATATCTTTGTCCGCTTTTACACGTTAAATAATCTAGACACCTGTTTTATTGCTAACATCTCTGTGATCTTGAAATAATTTCACTACATAATTATAACATTGTCAGGGGTATTTTAGCTATTTTGGTCTTTCAGAAGTGATTGGTGCATTGTAGAAATGTTCTTCCTATCCAATTAATTCTTTATTGCCAATAACAAAAAAAAGATAACTGGAATGTGTGATATAGTTTTAAACAACTTTAGGTACCTACCATATTAATTTTGTTTTCCAAAATGTAAATGCAAAATTTTGCTGTATAAAAAACTATAAAAATGAGATATAACAACCCAAGTTTACTGCCTTTTTTTAGTTTTTATATAATTGTGTTTCTCTCATTTTGTATTGAATCACAAGGCCCATGTTTCGAGTGCATGATTTATGAAGAAGAGCAAAGAAAGGAATTAGAAAAAGTTCATGGATATATAACCAAAGTAAGACATCTGTATAAAATACTTATCGTAAAAAGAAAAAAAAATTAAGTAGGTACTTAGTGCTTTATTTAGTCATCCTCTTTTTATCACAATTTTCAAATCGCTATAGTTTTTCGACATTGAAATTTTGAACGAATTTCAAATATTAAATAAGTAACTTTTATTTCTAAGAAAATGGTGATGAATTATGATATATAGGGGTTTCCAAAAAAAATGTCGCTTTTGGATATCCAAATTCTATGGTCTGTATTACATCCATAGACAACAGGGTCTGAACACAAATTAAATCGACGTACACATGTCGATCTATGTTTATTACTCTATGTGCTGGACCATAAATTGGTATCGTTTAATCCAGAGACATTTAAAATAGCAATTCGCACAGTATTTCAGTCACTTACAAGTTGCCATTCATTATGGAGGTAAATTCAGAAAGTATTATTTTTCTGTTAAAACTCTAACTGGAAACAAAGGCAGTTGTGGAGACATACACAGATATCTTGTTTCAGAATGGGGTAAGGGCGGAGGCTATTTCCGTCTTTGCGACATATTTAGAACCTTGCAAAGGAATACAGTGACAACGTCAGAGTTTCAGTCATGACGAAACCGGGATCAGGCAGTCCAAGAACATCGCTTACAGCTAAAAACTTTGCAAACGTTCAGCAAATACTAGAAGAGGACAACAGTGTTTCCCTTAACATCATAACTTATCATTAATAATTGCAGTGATATATAAATATACACCCTTGTATACCTGTATTAAAATATATAAACACATTTTCGTAGTTATACAAAAGCGATGTTTCTTTTAACCCCTATACCTGTTACCATAAATTTAGTAATTATAAGTGTTTATTATGCTAAAAATTATGCTTAAAAGATTGCAACGTTTGGACCATTATAAAGATGTCTGTAGGATACAAATCAGATTTTTTATTATAATAATATTATCGGTCTAACATCACTTATAATCAATAAAATTTAATCATCGAAGACTAAAAAAAGTTGGAACTAGGTATGCATAGGTATAGTTTCTTTTTTATTTAATTTATTCTGATCATGAGTCGAAATCAAAAAAAAAATATGTGGATTAAAATTTTCGAACCGAATGATTTTTAGTGCAATATAAAAACAAATTAAGATATTATTCCCTGACAATTCGGTTTGTCTGTTGGGACCGACTGCTTCAAACAGCCTTCGACTGATGTACCACGTCAAAATGTCAAAATATTAATTAAATGGAAAATTAATCAACAAATAGGTATATTTTATTTCCTATTTATTAGTAGGTAAATCACGTGTATGGGTAGGTATATCGAAATTGGCTTTGGTTTTTAATAACTTTTTTTTGCGATGTTTATGATCAAATATTATGTATGAATACAATAAGTGAAACAATCCAATCGATTCATTTTATTATAAAACCAAGAAAAGAAAAGAAAAGCACTGGTTGCAGTTAAAACGTTTATTTTATCACAAATTTTCAAGGTTAAACCCCCTAGTCGTGTAACAAAATGACACAGACTTGACAAATTACGAAATAAAACACTAAGAGATGAGTAACGCTCTTCTTATTTTGCTTTCTTAGCTCCAAATACTGCCATCGTTTTATATTTCTGATGTCCTTCTTTTTAAATAATGAGTTTGTTTGTTTTTCATCATCTCAGAAGGTGAAAGAGGGTTGTTTTTGCAAATTATTTGAAATCATAAAACCAGGTCCCATGTTTTGAAAACGCTATAAATTAATGCTTCCAGAATAAATTGCATTCCCGCTGTAAACCAATTATTATAAAACTATTTCCTATTTTGGAACAAGTTCTAATTCTATGTTTACTGGGCGGGGTCGTATCTATTGTCATTGCTATATTAATAAATTTCACAAGAGGTTATGAAATTTTATTGCCCAATAAGTACGATGTTATAACAAGTAAATCCAGATTTGAACCATTTAGTTCTGTGTTTGAATGATGTAGACCTAAGTTGGATAGTTGATTTTATTTGATAACAAAAATATCTAATAATGTTTGAAAAACAATCGTGTATTTTAGTATATAAACTCATTGATCTTGTAGACAGTTTTGTGCTTACTTATATACATAAAAAATTGCTCAGAACCAACTACATTTCACATCAAGATATTCAATAGAATAAGCCTTAGTAATTGAGTTTTATCAATGATTTACGGACTTCTGTTGGTTATCTATGATTTGGTTTTGACTTTAAGTAAATTTACAAATAAAGTTATAAAACCTGCAAAAAGATGTCATATTAACAAGCTTTATGAATGACCTATAATAGTTACTTTTACTGAATTTACAACTTAGATTTCACGTTATAAAAAAGCCATTGCCTTCTAGCATCTTATTCTATAATTTCTTACTGCATTCTACACACAAATCTTTGGTGAATTATTTGATAATATACATACATTAACCACGACAACAAAATACACCTGAAAATGCATTTCTTGAATAATAAGGACAGAGTGATTGATTGATTGATTGCCTTCCATATGTGTCAGATTTGTAATCAATTTCCCGTTGATGTATCTTTCCTGACTGTTATAGATAATAAAAGAGAAATATTCCACAATACGTTCTCCAATCATTTTGAAAATATTGAGAAATTTGTTAGTTTTATTTCACATTGCTATCTCTCGGAATTCTTTTCCTGTATCAAAAAAAAAACATTGCGGTCAATATAACTGCACTTTAAATTGCTGTCTGGAAAACCTGTTTTAAAATGAAACAAAAGTTGGGTGGAATAGCTAATTAAAACATTTAATGGGTCTAACAAGTTTAGTTTGTAGTTTGGTAAATAGCTAAATGTCTCCGTTACTAAAGTGCTATTCAATATTTGGGAACTGAACTGTTTTAAAATTATTAATAACTTGGTATTATGTTCATCAACAAAAGCTGTTTATGGTATATCCATAAACATATTTTGTTGCTGTATGTATACGGATATGGATACACACCTATCTTAATAACTATTTTTGAATAATTAATATTATATGGAAAATAAATATAATGGCTATTTAAAATAAACTTTAGGTAAAATGCCCTCAATTGAATTATGTATGAATACCCTACTATAAACTTTGTTGCAGCAGAATAGTTGATGCTGATACTTCTTTGTAAGTCAATTTAAATGTGGGATAATGATACAACCATATTTTATAGCTGAAGTTTTGGATCATTAAAACGTACCGTAGTGTACGTGACCTTCTTTTTGGTCCACATCAAAGCAAAAGCCCGGATCAAAGGTCATTATGAAAAAGCCAATTTCCAGAATGATTTCCAGCCCAAAAAACTGTAAAGTGTGCATATATAAAATGAACGAAGAATTGACAAGGAAATGGAGATCTGGCTCTACCCACCGAAAGGGGAGGTCAAATTCTGGGCCAAAAGTTTTTAATGCATTTAAATTATTTCTTTTTGATTAAATTAGAAATAAAAAATATATAGCAATATAGTTTAAATTTAAAATGAACCAATTATGGTTTTCTTTCTTGTAATCACAAAGAAACATGGTGAAAGTAGAAAAACTCAAAACTTCATACATAGTTTAGTCATATTTAAAAAGTGGTACTTAAAAAGCCACAATGAAATGGTCTTAGTAATTAATTAGTCCATAAAGTAAAGCAAGTGAGAAAATATTGAAATAAATTAAATATACACCTAATGTTCTTCTTCAGATAGGCACAATCATAAAAATTAACAATAGACTTATAGATTTAAAACTCTATGGAATAAATTTTAAAATCGATGTCTCAGCATTTTGAATAAATCGATGAAAACGATGTCTGTGCAGAAATCATAAATCATTTCTAATTAATACACATCAGTAAAAAAATGGTGCACACCATGCACTCCAGACTTATCTCCACCAGATTGTTTCTTGTGTGAGTAATCTCAAAGATGTTGTTTGCATTAACAACACGCCACAAACATTGGATGATATTCAGAACAGCATTGATGATATTATAGAAGCCACTCTCAGAAATGTGTCGAAATCTGCAGTGAAGCGGGCAAGGTTGTACCTATTTGAAGTGAGACAACATTTCAACATCTTTTATGAACTTTAAAGTTGAATAATTTTTTTGTAAATAAATTTTGGGTTTTTAATTTATTTCATTATTTTCTCACTTGTGGTACTTTATGGACACCTTGAAAATTAATCGTATCCAAAAAGTTGTATTTAAAAAGTCGTAACTAAAAAGTCGTATTTTAAGAATCATATTACAAATCTAATTAAAAAGTAGTGACATACCTACTTTTATTAGGAAATATCCAAGTGAATATGTTCAAAAGTTCTTTTAATGTTACGACTTGGATAATATTTTAACCATTATTAGTGTACATAATCATATGACTTTTTAATTATAAAATTCCAAACAATTGTTTGAATACGACTATATGAATGCGACTATTTTTATGGACCAAATCCCAGATAGGGGGTTCCGACCATCCTAAAATATCTTTGGTTGCGACCTACTCTCCGAAAAGACCGACAAATTGTAATCACTAACTTTTAAGTTTATTAATATCTTTGCCATTTTATATTTGATTCCAAAATCTGCTTACATTTATCTTGTGAATTAGAATATTTCTTTAAATGAATTTATGTATTTTTAATGACACCATAATAAACATCTCTTTGTTTGTCCTACTCTTTTCAAGGATTCTCATGGATGTCCTCATCCCTGCACATGCAGCACCTCCAAAGCGCTCAACTGCCGACCTGGTGTGGCGGTAGTCAGGGATGGCTGCGGCTGTTGCATGATGTGCGCCAGGCAACTGGGCGAACCCTGCTCTTTTCGACACATTTGCGATAAACGAAAAACTCTCAACTGCCACTATGCCAGCAAAGCGGAAGCCTCCATGCAAAATTCGACTGGAATGTGCCGCAGTTAGTTTTCTATTGTGTTAAATTAATGTAAAACGGTGTAAAGTAAACTGTAGAGTAGTATAGACTGAAATGTAAAATAAAATATAGAATAATGTAAATTAAATTATAGAACAGTGTAGATAAAAAGTAGAATAATGTAGATTAGAGTTTTGAAAGAAGTTTGAAATCAAATTATATAGGCACCTTCACATTCAAATAAAATGCCTGCCGTTTAGTTAAAGTAAGCTCTGACAAAAGGTTAGCACATAAAAAAGAAATCAAAAAGAAATCTGTGCTTATTTTACCTTAATTTCTAAAGTCACTGCCTTTGAAAGTTGCCGATATCAAAAAGAAATTATGCATAACGAAATAAGTTTATTCAAAGAACAGCGATAAATTTAAGTTATCAAAAAACAAAAATAGCGTTTCACTTGCATAACTACACCTACAAAGAATAATTCATGGAATAAATTATAAATTTTTTAGCATAGAATTTGCACATCAAATTACTTTTATAAATCAGATAGCGACCTATCTATAGAAATGATTTGCAAAATAAAATCTAATCCTTATTTTAATAGGTATTTAGTGTAGAAGAAAAACTTTTAAATAACTATCTTCTAAGAATAGATTCCATAAAATACAACTCAATTAGTTACGATTAAACAAGTTTTGAAATGCAACATTAATTCTTGACAAGAACTCATCGATTTGGAGAGATAAAATAAATTTAAATAGGTTAGCCGATAGATATACATAAAATAAGTATAGGACAAGAAGTATTGCAGATATAATTATTAACTTTCGACTTTTGTTGTAAACTGGATATTGGGATTTATTTTTCACTGCACTTAACTACGCATAACTACACAGAAATCAATCATTGGAATAAGATGAACTTCGAAACATTTACACACTAATATGTAGTATTTTTTGTGGATTGAAATCTATAAATGGCAATAACTCAGAAGAAACACACAGGATATTGTTACCGATATATTTCCAAATTTCTTTTCATCTCTATTTGCTAATCGACATCTTTATAAATCTTTACCACACGTACTATATCCTCAAAATCAATATTGCCATATAATGTAGGTATGTAATGGCGCTAAATGAGATTTGAAATCTGTTTAATAGTTAACTAGAGAAACATTTTTATGCAAAATTAGAATTTTTAAATGAGAATTAGGAAGGTATATACCTATATTTCTGATGATTTTATGAAATTTGTTTAAAGACTGTTATTTTTATACTATGTAACCTCAAACGCTACCATGTCTATATGTGTGTAGACAATAATCATTTGAATTCTTATGTGGTTATAGTAAAATAATTTTTGCAAAAAAATATTATTTACTAATAAGAGTAAGTGTCAGCTACATATATGTGTATTGTATACTGTACAAAATAACTGGATTAAAAGATCTGTTCAATTTAAGCGTGGAAGACATACATAGAACAACAACAAAAAACGAATAAACCTGCGCAAAACTATCTTCAACTAGAAGAAGAAGAAACTGTAAATGACGACTTCAGAGGACCATCAATATTACAATGTGAAGTTGAAGAAGCTGTTAAACATATGAAGACGAAGAAAGCAGAAAGAACGGATGGAATACCAGCAGAACTACTTAAATCCCTCAACTCAAAAACAATGAAAATTCTCGCCGATATTTGCAATTCAATGTACGATCAAGGAAAGTGGCCAGAAAATTTCTACAAAACAATTATGGTGCCATTAAAGAAGAAACCAAATGCAGTAGACTGCGCAGACTACAGAACAATTAGC
>JAUYWI010111616.1:0-10871 GCA_034780595.1 Parotoplana pacifica
GAGTAATAATAAAAAACAATACTTTGATAAAAACATACTACTTATCTATATTACTCGCAAATGATAGCCAAGGACAGCTGTTTCGGCCTTGTTGGGCCTCATCAGCCAAGCATAATCACAGCCTGAGCAATATAAAATGTTGGTATATTTCATATCAAAAGCATAAAGAGAGAAAAAGTAGAAGATATTTACAAAAAAGAATTGGAAGCTTGTTCTTTTATTAAAAGGCACTCACGCTGTCAAAGTAGGTCCTGCCCAATTTAGGTGTTTAAGAGTAATAATAAAAAAACAGGACTACTTTGATAAAAATATACTACTTATCTACAACCCCTTTATAAAGTATAAAAAAGTGAATAAAAGTCAGCAAAATATTGTTTCCAAAAGACTTCCACAATTTTTTTCTGGATCAATATTTTTTAATGACATTTTCTAATATTGTGCCTTGCCATCTGCCTAAACATTGGAGCAAATTTCATTAAGAAATATTGATCCAGAAAAAATGTGTGGAGTTCGTTTGGAAACAACATTTTGCTGACTTTTATTCACTTTTTGTATACTGTTACGGTTACTTTTGAACGGGGTAGTATGTATATTACTCGTTGTACTATTACCTGATCTGTACCGCATGTTAAATAAGCATTTAGCTAAGGCTCCTAATACTTTAAAATCAAATCTCGTTCATAAGGCTGCTTCTAATTCTTCCCAATCTCTTGTTTATCGTAGCAATTGGTTAAATTGTGAAAAGTGCTACAGAGGGGAAACTGGGAGAGACATTTCAGCGCGTATTGCAGAATATAAAAGGGCCATATCTAACAATTCTCCTAATAATGCGCTTGCCAGACACAGACGGGTCATTCTTTCGACTTCTCCTCAACTCATCTTTTGCACAGGAACAATGATCCAAGCATTCGACGTGTTATTGATTCTGCCTACATCAATAATTCCATTAATCTTCGCTCTGGTTTCTTTACAATAAATTCGCACGTAGTCTCTTGGTTAATTAAATCTATTACGTAATTTTATTGATTTAACTCGTCTGTATACTAACTTGTATTTCATGCTTCATGCTATGATGTGTATTCATATCAATTCTATTGATATTTGGATACAGGATTGATTGTTTTGCAAACTAAAGTACATTTTAGTCCAATCTCATTTTTTCAAAAGGTCACCCATGACCTAGGAAGGGGTCAGACTTCAAAGAATTCCGCAAGTAAATTTGGTACTCTGAGTCCAAAAGTCATGGCTTATCGAATCGGTTGAGTTTTTTTTAGCAATTTGCACCCCCCGAAGTATCGAGGTATTAATATGTGATTAGTTGAGGCCTGGAGTTTTAACGTGTTAAAAGTAAAATAGAATAATTTGATATAATATACCTACTACTTATTCATACTACTCGCTAATGATAGCCCTGGACAGCTGTTTCGGCCTTGTTGGGCCTCATCAACCAGGCATAATCACAGCCTGAGCAATATAAAATGTTCGTATATTTCATATCAAAGAATAAAGGAGAGGAAAATATGCAATTAATCAGAACCTGCTTTGACAGCGTGAGTGCCCTTTACTAAGAAAACAGGCTTTCCAATATATTTCTTCTGAAAATCTTCTATTTTCCTCTTCTGATGCAACTATTGCAAAATTTCCTCTTTTTTATGCTTTGATATGAAATATACGAACATTTTATATTGCTCAGGCTGTGTTTATACCTGGCTGATGAGGCCGAAACAGCTGTCCTGGGCTATCACTTGCGAGTAGTATGAATAAATAGTATTTTTATTAAAGTTTACCTTTTTATATTATTACTCTTATCAGATTAAAGTATTATTAAATGCTTATTTCATTCTGCATATTGTTGTCTTTTAAAAAAAATATATCATGATTAGGAAGCATAAAGTAACCAAAGAAATGGAGGCTAACATTGTCACGGATCGGGTCAGCTAAAGTTGATGCTCATCCACCAATGTGCATTTATTAAAATAAGGAAAATTAACAAAATAAATTTTAGCTTATTATATTTGTTCAAATTTTAAAAAGTGAATAACATAAAATGTTGTAGGCCCTGCTTAAATGTGTCCATATTACTTAATAAACGTTCGAGAACAAAATGTGATTGTCATTTCTTTAATTTCAACAATCAAAATGGGCGGCTATGAATTGTTATACTTTAATAATAACTGGACGCGGTGAAGCCATTCGATTGACCTTATCAGCGGCTGGCATGACTTCGAGGACAAACTTATCACCTTCCAAGAGTGGCCGGCCATCATAGCAAGCCTTCTATCACGACAACTGCCTCAACTGACCCTTCCGGATGGGCGCAAATTGAGACAGAGTGTGGCGATTTGTCATTATATTGCAAAACAAAATGGCCTCACCGCTAAAGTACCATATCTCTTGTAATTGGTTTGCATTTAAGTAACTTTACAGTTTTCATTTCTGACTGAAATCCTTTATGGGGTTTGATTTTCGGTTTTCGGATGAACTAGACAGTACTTTCAATCACCAAACTTGACTGGCCATCTTATCATGCTTCAGCTTGGGCGTAGAACACGATGCACATGATTACATACACAAGTAGCCAAATTAATTGCACCAGTAAGGCATTTTTATACACTTTGTTAAATGAAAGTCTGTCAGAAACTCAGATTCATTTCTATTGGCCGTTATTTCTATTAATGTGATGTTTTAATAGCACCACAATATAAAACAGCCATACTTACACCATATAATCAAGTTAGTGTCCCATGTCCATATAATCATAGTGGTGTCCCATTTCCATATAATCATAGCTGTGTCCCATTTCCATATAATCATAGCTGTGTCCCATTTCTATATAATCATAGCTCTGTCCCATTTCCATATAATCATAGCTGTGTTACATTTCCATATAATCATAGCTCTGTCCCATTTCCATATAATCATAGCTCTGTCCCATTTCCATATAATCATAGCTCTATCCCATTTCCATATACTCATAGCTGTGTCCCATTTCCATATAATCATAGCTGTGTCCCATGTCCATATAATCGTAGCTGTGTACCATTTCCTTATAATCATAGCTGTGTCCCATGTCCATATACTCATAGATGTGTCCCATGTCCAAATAATCATAGTTGTTTTCCTTGTTTGTTTGCTTTTAAGTATTGGCAATCGTCGTTGCTATGAGAAAAGTTGATTCAGAGTAAGCTCCTGGATTTTAAATAAATAGGTTTCACAAAAGCATATTATTTGAGGGATAATTTGTCAAAATATTCTTTGTTGCCATTTAATAATAGTTCGTTTATTAACAAGGATATATAAACTTTAAGAGCTCTTTTTGAACTTGTATTTATCACCCATATTTAATAGAGTACTCAAATGATTTGAAAAAGTTAAAAGTTGATTGTGTTATTTAGTAATTTAAACGGATGATCTTCATTTTATGTTTTTATTTAAACATTTTATTTGAAGTTTTTAAATTAGCCATGCCAACTCAATTTAATTCTATGTTTCTATTTTGTTTACATACATTTGAAAAGTGTATGCTGGTACAAATGATTCGAATATTTCCACTGTCTTGCGAGAGGTGCCATTTTTCTCAGCAACATTAAACCTGCATATAAAGCAAATGAAACTGGTTTCATACTTATTGAACAAACCAAAATTCAAAATTCTTTAAACAGTCCAGTCAGAAATACAAAATATAAAGTTATTCAATATGCAAAACAATAACAAGAAATATGTTGCGGGACTTAGGACCGTCAGCGGTGACTTTTACCAGTTTTATGTGTACACAACCGTCACTCTTCAAAATGTAAAAGGCTAAATAAGCACTAGCTGACTTAAAAGGCAGATCAAAATCAACTTTTGAGATGGTGGAACGATTCCTTATCAACGGACAATAGCAGAGTCTGAACATAGACTGCAACAACTCATATATAAACTCAATACTAAAGCTTAAATATTCAATATGATGATCAACGTAAAAAAACAAAGTTAGTGAGAATATTAAGAATGAGAAACGACCCAAATATTTTGGGAGAAAAAATTACATCAGACGGAAGATGTCAAGACAGCATTTACAATAGGAAGAGAACTTCTACCAAGAGTCTTAAATTAGAAACAAAGAAGAAAATAGTGAAGACACTAATATCTTTGAATACTTCTATATGGTTCTGAGACGTGGACATACTGTGTTTCATAATGTAATTAAAGTGTTCATTACTAGTCAATAAGGAATAACATTTAAAGTAAATGTGTATACAGTTTCAGAAAGGCCATTAAAAGTAATAAAGTCAATATTGTTATTACTTTTGATTTGAAGGAAAGCTTCATCAACACTAAAATCAACAATAAAATAAAATAAGTACGAGAAACTAAATATCAAAGCAAATACCTATAATACGATTAAGAACCACGACATAGTTTTGTAGATTTCAGGACTGATTAGCTGGTATCGTATTTGTTGGTTCAGGGTTCTTTAAAATTAAGAAACATTAGAGTCTATGTTAAACAGATTGATTTGTAGGTACACTTACGTGTAAAACAATCGGATTATAGCATCTACAAAGAATCTGCTGAAATATGTCGACCTATATAATGTCGCAGAATTTGATAAAAAATAGATTTTTAAACAATTGACAGAAGAAACGAATAAAGAACGGCCATATTAGGTAAGGTATGAATTGTTTACCAATGATTAAATTTGTAACAAAATAATTGAAGTTATTCTATGTTAGTGTTTGTTTTACCTAATCTGTATGCCATTGTTAATTTGAGATGTTTTATTTGTTGTAGATATGGCTTTAATGTTTCCATATTACCAATTAAACGTTTTTGAACACAAAAAAGTAACTGTCCTTTCTTTAATTTCAGCAATCGAAATGGGCGGCTATGAATTGTTATACTTTAATGTAACTGGACGCGGTGAAGCCATTCGACTAACCTTATCAGCGGCTGGCATTGACTTCGAAGACAAACGTGTCACCTTCGAAGAGTGGCCGGCCATCAAAGCAAACCTTCCATCACGACAACTTCCTCAACTAACCCTTCCAGATGGGCGCAAATTGAGACAGAGTGTAGCAATTTGTCGTTATATTGCAAAACAAAATGGCTTCTATGGATCGGTGAGTAGGTAGAGTGTTTAAGAGTAATAATAAAAAAAACAGCTGCATTTTGATACAATATACTACTTATTCATATTACTGGCAAGTGATAGCCCAGGACAGCTGTTTCGGCCTTGTTGAGCCTCATCAGCCAGGCAAAATCACAGTCTGAACAATATAAAATGTTTCTATATTTCTTCAAACATATATTGAGATTCAAGGTCGTAGGCAACTTTTAAATTTTGAGGGGGCTGAATTCTGAAAGGGCGCAGTGCGGACGTGGAAAGCATAGTGAGGCTATTTATATTTTTAGTCCAATAACGCTGTATTGAAAGGTAATTAGAAATCACTGTTTATTAATTAATTAATCTACTAAAAATCAGATGGTTTTGTTGAGTACAACATTTTAAAGTTCGGAAGATATAATATTAATATCTACGTTCCATTACAAGCAAGTTATACATTTAAATATTCCAGGAATAGATGCAGCACTTTCTTTTAATAGTTCTCTCATCATTGCTTTTCTATTTGCCGCTCCACTAAATGTTCGCTTTCACTAGACTTTTCTGTAAAATAATAATATTAATATTAGATTTGAAGCTTGGATTCAACCATTCTAAATGTTCTAAGTTTAACTTAAAATGACCGTAGACATCGGACTCGGTTTAGCTCATACATAGAGAGAACATTTATTGATTATTTGATAGCCAGAATTGGATGGATCGGTAATAATGGCCACAAAGGTTAACTACCGTAGTTCACAATGTAAACAGCTCATGATTTTATATTCATTCTATTTTAACAAATTTTCTTGGCTAACGAATGGAAAGTTGTAAAACTTTCGTTTACAATTCTCCTGAATTTTGTCTAAATTTAAAAAATAGCGCCATTTTATAGAATTGATATATTTTAAACAAATTTGCATTTAAAAACTGTTGGCGTTGTAGGGTGAAGGAAGACATGAATAAGACACTTCTAAAGCTCCGTAAACTTGATTTTCCTTGGTTTGATATGGCTTTTTTATAGGTTTGCCTTCAATAACTGTTTTAGTAGGTCATCTCTTCTCAATTTGTGACCCATTCAATTTTTGAATGCTTTGTGTTATTGAGAGAAAAAATATTGCAACAAATAAAATCAATAGACAAATAATAGTATGACTTATTATTGTAAGATATAACTAAACACTTTTTTATGAAACAACTTATATTTTTACACTTCTTTGTATTTCAGACAGATTGGGAACTCTATGAAATTGAAAAGACACTCGGTGTTGTGCAAGATATCTTGTCTGAAGTAGCCAACATTCATTTTGCCAAACCTGAAGACAAAGAGGCACTCACAAATACTTTCAAAGAGGGCAAAGGAGCTGCTGGCTTCGAACAATTGACCGAGTTTCTTTCCGAATCGAAAACGGGATTTATAGCGGGAACAGACAAGGCATCACTTGCTGATATCATGGTCGTGGCTATTCTGGACTTCATCAAAGGAAAACACGATGAATTCGTTGCCAAGTATTCCACAGTGACCGCTCATGTTGATAAAGTGGAGGCCTCTTTTCCAAAAATGGCTGAATATCGGAAGAATCGGCCAGATGCATTGTTTTAATTTTTTCTTTTGTGATTTATTACAAACTTGGTTTGTCTATTTAGTTACAAATCAGAATTAAAATCTAAATAACTGAACTGTGAGACCATCATGTAATTAATTTTGAAATCAAATTTATGTATTGGAGGAGAAAATGGCTGACATTTATTTTCATCTCTTGATGTCCCATTGATTTGGTATGAAAGTTCCTTAGAGTCATAAAAACAATTATCTGAAAAATAAAGCCAAATCGATTTTTCCAAAATTGTTTGCGGTGGACAAATTGGTGATCAAAGATTTTTGTCTATGGGGAAAATTAGGTTGCAATTTTTGCCCCCGATTTACATTAAATTTCTACAACTGATTTCTGATAATGTTAGAAAGAATTAAAAGATAGCGTGGTTCTACTGTTAAAGGAGAGCGACTTTATTTTAAAAAATTGAGATATTTTATTGAAAGTTATGATATTTAAAATAAATTGTAAAAGAGATTTTTGTAAGCAAAACATCTTTCCCATAATTGTTGAATCAAGCCATTTTTTTCTATGAACCTAAAATATTTCTCTACCAACGAACACTTTTTGCATCATGAGTAGATGTCAAACCTCTATTTGCCCGTTCTATCCTCTTTTGATAATATGTAACTATGCATAGATATTATCAAAACAGAATATTAGAATAAATGATTATTTTTATTAAAAAAATACAGAACTGATTTTATTAATTCATGGATTTTGTATTGATTTATATATTTTTTGTCCATACACAATAATTAATATGTTTCATTTGTTTGAATTTAACCAAAATTTAAATGTCTTTCTACAGATTTTACAGGTAGTTGGTAAATAAAATAGAATTGAGGATTGAAGCTCTAAAAACCAATCGAGTTGGCTATTATTTTATTTAGTACAGGAACTTATAACATTATAATTTATAAATTTGTCAAATATTACAAGCTGGTTTTATTCATTTTATATTTTATTTAAAACCGTAAACCAGTTTTACGTTAAACGCAATAAAATATTTATGAGCATTAACTAGCTCAGGTCTTATCTCTACAATGCAATATTTATCAGTTTGATGAAGGACCTGACTCCTTGTCAGTCATTTTGTTTTCTTGTCCATGAAATTTTGGGTGAAGTGGGTTCTTTATCTCTATGAATAGAGCATTAAACATTCATTTATCTGACATAGTTTTCAAATGTGTAAATTGAGGAAAATTAACAAGGCATGTGAGATTCATAGCTATGCTTAGTTTTACTTATCATATTTTTTTGTTTTTCTTTTAATGCTTCTCGTTGTCAATTTTGTATGTTTAGATATGAATTATAAAAATGGCAAATTTAATATTATGTTGTTTTCTAAAATTTTATGTATGAAGAACAATTTGATCATATCTTTTGTACTCTAAAAAAATTAGAATTCTTTCCAAATAACAAATTAATATAAATGCTTTGTAACTAAATTCACAAATTTCTCCCAAATGTTGTGGAAAACTTTGACTTTTTTACAAAATCGGTGGCAGTTCCTGGATGATGATTTTAAAAGAAATCTGTTTGTCAAAAGGTTGGCAATTTTTTAGTTTTTATATTAAGAAAAGAAATTGTTTTTTATAGATAGCATTGTTCGGTAGACAAAATGTATTGCATTGGGAATCTTACCTAGCCGTTGCTCGTTGATACGAACTATTTGTGGGTGGTCTAATTGTCGACTTTGATTTACAGTGTGCATGACGTCAACTTTATAACCAATTCAAGACTTTATTCCAGAATATGTTCTATGGGAATTCTTCCTGAAATCTTTTATGTTTTTAATTTGCGATATTTATTTAATGATTTAAAAAAAGAAATGTGGCTCTTTTAGAGTTGGCTGCTATTTAAAAACAAACGTTCTTTGCTTAAATTTCCTATCCACCTAAGTAACATCCATCATATACGCCCTTAAATTATTTCAACAAGTTTTGTGATATTAACTTTTTTGTTCGAAAAGTATTTATCTATTTTTTGGGTAAGTTTTGTTTTGGTAGTTGCGAGTACTACGAGCATTTTACTGTGATATCTAAAAGTAGTGCTTAGTTAGCTTAATTATGTTCTACTTTGGTGTTTAGTAGTTGCAATTATGTTCTACTTTGGTGTTTAGTAATTGCAATTATGTTTTACTTTGGTGTTTAGTAGTTGCAATTATGTTCTACTTTGGTGTTTAGTAGTTGCAATTATGTTCTACTTTGGTGTTTAGTAGTTGCAATTATGTTTTACTTTGGTGTTTAGTAGTTGCAATTATGTTTTACTTTGGTGTTTAGTAATTGCAATTGTGTTCTACTTTGGTGTTTAGTAATTGCAATTATGTTTTACTTTGGTGTTTAGTAGTTGCAATTATGTTTTACTGTGGTGTTTAGTAATTGCAATTATGTTTTACTTTGGTGTTTAGTAATTGCAATTATGTTCTACTTTGGTGTTTAGTAGTTGCAATTATGTTCTACTTTGGTGTTTAGTAGTTGCAATTAAGTTCTACTTTGGTGTTTAGTAATTGCAATTAAGTTCTACTTTGGTGTTTAGTAATTGCAATTATGTTTTACTTTGGTGTTTAGTAATTGCAATTATGTTTTACTTTGGTGTTTAGTAATTGCAATTACATTTTACTTTGGTGTTTAGTAATTGCAATTACATTTTACTTTGGTGCTTAGTAATTGCAATTGTTTTTTACTTTGGTGTTTAGTAGTTGCAGTTATGTTTCACTTTGGTGTTTAGTAATTGCAATTATGTTTTACTTTAGTGTTTAGTAATTGCAATTATGTTTTACTTTCGTGTTTAGTAGTTGCAATTATGTTTTACTTTAGTGTTTAGTAATTGCAATTATGTTTTACTTTGGTGTTTAGTAACGATCAATAATATTTTACTTTGGTGTTTAGTAACGATCAATAATGTAAATTATGTCGAGAGAAAATGTATCGACTAAAATTAGATATATTTAGGGAATAAATACATGCTTTTTTATTTACTAATATTTATCTATTACTACATAATGTTTATCCAAATCTTTAGAAATCTGTTGAGCCAAGAGACTTCTTATGCGCATCCCTGCATTAAAATCGGCTTTTATAGAGATGTGCCGAAGTTAAATAGAAGGTCCATTGAGCAAGAATGTGCACAGCTGAGGACATAAAATAAAATTTATATTGTCATTGATGTTTGAATGTTTTGTTTTGTATTTGTTTTGGTATTGTATATGAGTTGTATTAAAATAGCATTAGGTATTGTGTAGAATAAATTTTATTACAAATATGTCAAATTCGGCGCATCCAGGAACAGCGGAAGATTGAATTTTTACCATGTATTATTCTCTTTCAACCAAAGATACTTTAGAACGAAGCAATATCGTGTTCATTACTTTTAACATACGTAATCTATCGCCATAATTTGTCTGACTGTTTAAACATCTGGCAAATTATGTAATAGACGATATTAAGTTCCTACCTTTTCTGTCATCTTTTCTAAATGTTGTCTCATCAGAAATGGGAGGATACGAAATGCTCTACTTTCCACTGAGGGGACGCGGTGAAAGCATTCGACTGACCTTATCAGCTGCCGGTATTGACTTTGAGGACAACCGCCTTCCCATGGAGCAATGGCCTGCCATTAAGCCCACCATTCCCTCGCGACAACTCCCCCAACTGACTCTCCCAGATGGACGCAAGATGAGTCAGAGTTTGGCCATCTGCCGCTATATTGCACAGCAAAATGGTTTCTATGGAACAGTGAGTGCAGATTTTTCCTCTCTTGCTTCTTGAAAAAGATCTTCACTCTAGGAAACCTTTAGTATCTTCATATTCTTGTGATATATTTAAATGATACTTGTGATGTATCTAAAACAATTCTATAATCATTTTTGCAGACGAATCAATTAATAAGTTGATATGTGAACAGACAATATGAAATAGGGATTTCTGTGGACGTTGAACAAGGTTACTTTGCTTATTATGCAACAGAAAGTATGCAGCAAAAAGTGGATTATGAAATGAGTTTGCGTCTAATTGATAACCCACACTTGCATCTGAAAATCGGATTTTGGACATGGGTCCTAATAGAGCTAGCTATTCTAGATTTGAAAGCGCGTAGAGAGCCGTATCATTTTCTCTTTTTATGCAAAATTGGCAAATTTTCTTTACTTCTATGCTTTGATATGAAATATACGAACATTTTATATT
>JAUYWI010111627.1:0-10869 GCA_034780595.1 Parotoplana pacifica
GACGCCTCATTCAAAATCTCTACCTAAATCAAAAAGCAACAGTAAGAATAGACAATGAAGAAACAAAACCAGCAACAGTTGGACAAGGACTAAGACAAGGATGCCTACTATCACCGCTGTTATTCTCGATATACACAGAACGTATGGCGGCATTATTCAAGGGGGGACGCATAACAATCGTCCTTTAAAGGGCGCCAAAATTGTTATTATTTGTTTGTCAATTTGAAAATATAACTTTTATTTTGTTATAACAGTTATAATATATCATTAATTTATTGTAAACAAAATCATATACTAAAATTACATGCACATTTCATTAACATTTATTAATTACGGAATCAATTTACAAACAATTAAATCTTTTTCAAAAATCTTGTATAAGATATTGAATCAACAATAAGTGTATCTTTAACAGATAAAATTTTGCATATAAGCATTTTAAACAATCACGATTACATTCATAAGATCGATCATAGGTATGAACAATATGGACTACCTATGGATGCATCAGAATATTTTGAAATTATTTTTAACATTGTGAACAACTAAGCACTATGGGGTGTTAGAATTACAGGAGTAAACCATGAAAGTACATAATACCTTCTACATAAAATTGTTTTGCATTATGTAAAAGTATTTATCAAGTATCACTTAAACCACTATCAGTAGGGAATTCCAGTGTATTCTTCTTTCAGAAACCACTGTCAGAATGCACGAGATAAATGTCATAGATAGCGGATTATAAATAGATATTCTATTCCCATTGATAGTGGTTTAAGTCAGATACTTGAACTTCACTTGGCGCCTCCACAAACTTCCAAGCGCACAAAATATTGTCCTCTTCCTACAAAAAATTCTGGGGGGAGACGCTTATTCAGCTCTGGAAAAATCTGATCCGGATCTGTTCCGCCGTCCCTGGCGGATGTATTAATGAGCGCCTTAATCTTACAGATGTAAACCTATTAATCACTTTATACCATTGAATATCATTAAATACATATCAATGTTGTATACAGATCAAGGAATTCAGATATTTCTCTATTGCAAAATATAATTAACAATGAATTTAACGGGGGTTAGACCATGGTGCTCCTTCTAGCAGATTTAATGAATCCAAGTGAAGAATTTGCTCTCTCGACTGTGCATGTTATTGAAAGTTGCAAAAGTAACCTAATAATTGGGGTATGCCGAAGAAAGTATTTTAAATTTTGGATTCTGTAAAGCATCATTTATTGTATTTGTTTCAAATTACAAACCTCCCAAACCAACTTCTATCGCTGAATTTCAAATTCTAAATCAAGTGGTGATGGCAAATCATCCCAGAAATATTCTACGTGCTCGGTCATATTTGCCGAATTAGTGATTTCAAGGTTTTGTGGTAGTAGATTTAGTCTCATTACCGCAAGTCTACTTATTGAAGTGAACCGACTATTCAGTTGATCGAACAAACGAGAAAAATATTGATTGAAGACAGAAATTCGATAATAATCTTTTGCTGTTGTACTAATATCGTGCTGTCCATAATTTTTAGGATGACTGTCGCCCACCTAAACGCGTTTTAAAATTTTAGCATTTGCAATGGCTGCTTTTTTCTCCATTCCTGTATAGATTGTTTTGAAAGTGGTACCACTTTCTCTAACCGTTTGTATCTTCTGTTTGGGTAAATCAATTTGTTCGTACGAAGACACAATTTCCATAAACGCACTTGGAGCAGTTTGGAAATATCACAAGTGTACAAAACAAAACGAACTATTTCAAATGCTGCCAATATTGCTGGATTTGTGTTACAGTTCAAATGGCCGCTGGAATCGGTTATTGTTCTACGATCCCATTGTTGTGGCCCATCAGATACAATTTTATGTAAAAAATTGATTAGGGACTCATACATGTCGTGAACATCTTGAAATATTTGATATTTTTCAATCCATCTTGTATGGCGGAGTGTTTTAATTTTGGATTTCAAAGCTTTCTTTTTTTCTATGTCTTTGTGATTTTCAATTTCTGTCTTCAAACATCTTTTCTTTTTAAGAGAAAAATTAAATAATCTGCCAAGAGACGACAGCCTTTCCATTATGCACAAAACGGTAGAAATTTTTGCTGAGTTTACAAGGAACAGATTAAGGTCCTGGTTTGCGAAATGTGTATAAGAGGCTTGTGGGTTGATAGCTGTTATTCTTGACACACAGCCTTTGCTTGCCCCTGCTATGTTCCTTGCTCCATTATAGTTTTGGCAGCGAATTTGTTGAATATCCAAATTTTTTCTTTCGAGGAAGTCAACTATCGTTTGGCTAATTGCTTCGTCTGTTAGTGAGATACATTTTTCATACCCTAGCTGTCTTTCTGCTGCTACGCCATTTTTAGAATAGCAAAGAGCTATTCCAAGCTGCTCCTCCAATTTGAGACGTCGGTCAGATAATCACGACAACATGCTAATTGTCCGACACTATATGTTATTTTCCCGACAACATGCTAATTTTCAGGCAACATGCTAATTGTTCTCCCTCCCACGGGGAAGGGGGAGCATGCGCTCGCTGTGTCCTATACTGGCTACGCCCCTACTCAATATTCCGTGTGATTTGATACCAAAACAACTTACATCCGAATTTTTTCTCGGTTCCCCTAATATTTCATTTTCGACAACCCCACTCTCTAGATCTATGAAATTAATAAATTTATATTGCCTACTCGTATAGATATTAAATTGATTAAAAAGTTATATCTATAATTATTCATAAAAATAAAACATAGATTTGTGTAGTAGTCATGGAATTTTATAGTACAAATTGTGTTTAGTTGTTTAATAAAATACTGGTAAGTGGTAAATATCAATAAATAATTTTATTACGGCAGATCGAAAAAAATAACTTAAGAAATATTGTCGTTTAAGTATAAATTTTAAAATTTATTAATTAAATAATAGATGGGAAAAATCTAGCCATGTTTTCAATTTGAGGACGCGTAAGCACCCTCAAAATGACAACATTGATGCCTAGTTTACCAATATAATAATATTGTGCTTAGCTCTATAGAACCTTAGAAAAATGTAGGAAAAAAACTAGGCATGTAAATGCTCACTGTGTAGAAAAAAAGCTAAGACTAAATGTACAAACTAATCAAATATTTTTATTATTAAACATAAACAAACCTAGTTTTTTACCATTATATAGAGAATAAATTTGCTAATAGTACGGAAGATGTGTGCAATACTCGTGGTCGTGCATTGTTTCATACAAGCATACGATTTTATTTAAATGTACTTACTATATGAAAAAAGTTTATTTTAAGATATGGAGGCATTATATATGATTGTCCTGAGGGCCATATGAATCATAAATCTGTATTCTCATTAGTGGAGACCATAAATATCTTGTTTTCAAAATTGCTGCTTCGCATTTTCCTCCGGTTTTACCTAAGTGTATACTGAACTGCAGGTCTACGGTACTTAAACAATATGTTTTTCGGTTCCAAAGCAATGGGAGCTTCATTACTGCAGCCAATGGTACTTAAACAATAAAATATTCAGTGTCGCAGGTATAATTTTTGCGGTTCCAAAACAAATGGATGCTTCAGTACCGCAGCTATAAAATTCAAAATTTCGCGTGAATTATATTACTACTAAAAGCACAATAGACATAGATATGAATGTCTTGTTTTTTTTATGTTTTAACTACCCTCATCAACCTACCTGTCTACAGGTATAGACAACCTGTTTTCAAACCTGTGTCAAGACACCATATTGACTTTGTTTATGATAAAACTTCATTTCCATGACTATAATTATACATTCCTACTTACATCCTTATCAATTCTGCTTTCGTGGCTTTTATCACTTAGTCAGAATGTGTAAAGGCTATCTGGAATTTTGTGCTTAGAAAAAATATTCCTAATTGTCAAACAATTTCCGAAAGACTAAAAATTTTCCGACTAGTAAATGAAAAGGGGGCGCGCCAGGGCCAGCTTCTCCTAGAATCCGCCACTAAGTATTACTATAATTTCTACCATAAGTTTGTATACTATAGCCAAATATCATACCATTTATTAAATACAGGGTGTCCCATAAGTCACGCACCATAGGAAATTTCTACTTTAACATTTATGGCAAGGTAAATCGATTATTAACGATTGCCTGAGGTTGGTTGGTTAGTTAGTTGTTACTTACTGGCTTAGATGATTAGTTAGGCTGACCAATCAGAATGCAACAGTGCAGTATAGGACGTAGGCACTCACCTAACATTTGCAAACCAATATAGCATCAGAAATTTCAAAAATTACTCCAGAAATGCTCTAAAATGGGCAAAGAGCATGCATTATTCGATGTCTATGTTTAGATGTTGAAAGTCGTCAATGTGAACATTTGGTGGAAAGTATATAACCATTTAGACTTAATTATTTTTTGTACAATATTTATTCAATACTACTTTTAAGTTTCTAAAATTTCCTATGGTACGTGACTTATGGGACACCCTGTACATAACGTTTTAAGATACAAATAAAAATTTGGAAGTTTGGTGTAGGCGTCTTTTAATTTGTTTAAATTCATTAAAACGGTATAACACTTCAAAAGAAGTGTATTCGCTAAAAAGAATTATGTATACATTTAAGAACACTAGCTGTGTATGTAATATATGTACGTGTTCCATTTAATGCCAACGTTCTATTTCCTTAAAGCTATACTTTACCTTATAGAAAAGGTACAAAGTTAACTTTTTAGCCATATACACGCAGTAGGTACTTACTGCAATTATACCCATAAATATTACTTAAAACATAATAAACATACTACTTTAAAAAAGACATCCGACATCTACGTCTAATTTGCTTTTAGTTTGTTTAATATCTATGGTACTATAATTAACGCGACACCTTGATTTTTAAAGCTGCGGTAGTGAAGCTTCCATTGCTTTGAAACCCAAAATTACAACTGCGGTACTGTGAACACTTCCTTCTTATTCTTGAAACTAAAACAATTTATAATATCAATATGATTATAAAAATAGTCCAACATGATTTTGCATTGCATGGATACATTGTAGTGGGGTCCATTGTGTTGTAAAAATTATCAGGCTCAAATTTCATTAGTTGAAGCCAATATTTAAAATAGTAAATTACTTGTAAATAATGTTACCTGGGGCTATCATTAGACTTGGGAGTCAGAACTGCAACTGGAAAGGGGTAAGTCCTCAGGTGGCGTATAGAATAGAGAAAAAGTCATCTGATACGATGGTTAGCTGTGAATAAACTGAATAAGCAGTCCCAAAACAACAGCGATGCTTTCTGTTAGAGAGGAGCCAGAAGTTGATGCTGTTTGGTCACCCAAAACTCTCATATTCCCAATGAAGTAGCATGACAAGGCGTGTATGGCTGCCTTTAACTAAGCCTAGCCCTAGTGTCGGGTAGCAGCGACACTAGGGAAGAGACGCAACAACTGATCGACTCAATCTGTTATGACGGAGCTAGATCAAACCCGCCAGACGGAAGGCTAATCTCTAATGTGGTTGTTGGAGAGCAGGTAAGAATTGGGACTTGGAATGTGAGAACACTGAATGCAGATGGACTTCACATCCTACTTCAAGGGCGGATCTAGGGGGGGTGGCTATGGTGGCTAGCCACCCCCCATTCAACTGTGAAGTGCCCCTTTTCTGGATACAAAAACTATTTTGTCATTGGAGTTACCTTGCTGAGAACGTAGTATAATAGCATTCATTCACCTAAAGATACCCTCCCTACGCCTCCTCAGTAGGCTACAATCATGGACTTTATGTAGAAGACTAATAGTGCTATTTCATTATTGATCGTTGAACTTGCAAAGTCAGTTGGTTGTCCTGAAAAAGCTCCAAGACTGTCTGGCAGACTAGTGCACCTACTATGTCTCCATCTGAATACTACGAACTCAACGTAGCGATTCCATTTCTGGACAAAATTTGTTTGGAACTTACTGAACGATTTTAGAAAAATAAAAGGGCACACTTTGAATTATGCCTGACATAGTCGTCACTAAAAATACAAAGGAACTT
The DNA here is from genome assembly GCA_034780595.1 of Parotoplana pacifica. NCBI lineage: Eukaryota > Metazoa > Platyhelminthes > Proseriata > Otoplanidae > Parotoplana > Parotoplana pacifica. Next base: position 6,015 of record JAUYWI010111627.1, read on the forward strand.
GAGAGCCTTACAGTAGAGCAATCAGACAAATGGTATCAAGAACTGCCAAACGCCAATACCCTTCACTCCGAATTCTTCCAATGGAAACACTTTTGTGTTGAAGATAGACTTGGCTCGAAATCGGTGACTGATCTTCTTCAGAATCACACTGACCCTACATTGTTTCCCACGTACGCGAATTGCTAAGGACTTTGGCTACCTTTGCCCATTGGAAGTTGTGAAGCGGAGCTCTCATTCTTTTGTACGCGACGTAGTCATTCATTATTTTGCGGACCACCATGTCAACTGAGAGGCTGTCTGATTTATGTGTTATTGCGATGCATCACAATTCACAACTCAACAAATTGTTGAAAAGTTTATTGTAATACATCCACGGAAAATGCAGGCGAAATCACTTTTTTGTTCATAATGGCCTACCGCCTTCCAGCTTCTTGTTGTCTTAGTCATGAATTTGTCACATGTACATGCGGAATTGACTGTATCTTCTGCTATGCTAATACATAGAACTCATACTTTTTACCCCATGGAACATTTCAGTTTTTGTTATTTATATACTCACAGTACCTCTGATTTCAAAAATCATATTCCAGTTTGTCCATACAGTGATGATATTCGCTAACATAAGAATATTTCTTTGTTATAATATATTATGTGGTAAACCATGCACAGCGCTTTCTTAAAAATAAAATACAAATGTGCCCTTTTTAACTACCTAGCCACTCCCCATTTTTAAATCCTGGATCCGCCACTGTACTTTGAGAGCTAGAACACCTGAAGCTCGACATAACTGGTCTAAGTGAAGTTCGCTGGCTAGGAGGTGGTCACTTTGTTGGTGGTGACCACGCTATTATGTTTAACGAAGGCGAAAATATACATGGCTGAGTAGAAATCGTGGTCAACCAAAAAGTGGTTCGCAGCATCATTAGCTGTAACACAATCTTTGAAAGAGATTTTCACATGAATATTATTACCATACCAACGACTACCAAAATCATTCTAATCGATGCTCCAACCTCCTCCCATAGTGACGAAGAAGTTGACGAATTTTATGACAATCTGCAGATGGTTATTGATACCATAAGCAACAGGAAAATCTCTATGTTGATGGAAGATTTCACTACCAGGAAAGGGGCAGAAACTGAGTCAGGTATTTTACCTTTCCGCACAGGAACCAGAAATAAAACGTGTCAAAGGCTAGAATTTTTTTGCGGAGTCAACAACCTGATTCTAAGCAAAACAGACAAAAATGTACTTGGACTTATCCAGGTGATCAATGTAAACAACAAAATAAACTACATAGTTATTCACAAGAAATAGGCTTCCTCTATCCTTGACTCGAAATCAAGACCTAGGTTGGACTGTGACACTGATCTAACACTAGTTTTGTGCCAAATAAAGGTAAAAATATTCAAATATTCAAATATCTAGAAGCTGAAAGTAAATTTTGACAATCAAAAACTAAAAAATGAGGACGTCAAGGAGCAATTTATTATCAAAATAAAAAACTGTTTCTAAATTCTGGAGACGCAAAAACCTTATGAGATGGAAATAGAAAATCTCTGGCCAGCAGATGAAGGACATTTGTTCAGAAACAGCTAGCGAGATGCTGGGGAAAAAAGCTAAAACATAAAACGGAGCAGCAAGAACGGCAAGCGCCAAACATGACAAAGTCGGATGAGTGAATGAATGATATTAACATGTTACAAACGTGAATTTACCTTGTATGGATACTTTTCTAGTTGGTTCCACATGTGCCAAAGAGAACGTCAACCTTTAATCTAATTGGTCAAACTTAATATTATAAACTTCTCAAAAACGAAACACTTATTAACAAAATGATTACAACGTTTTAAAAACTTTTGCTAGGAACAAAACTACGACACAGCAACTATCTTATTTTATAAATTTATGTCACAAAGCTATGAAATTATAATTATTTGACCACATGAAACCTCAGTTATCACATCTGAACTTTAAACTTAGCAACTGTTGCTAATTGCTAAACAAAAATGATTTTATCCAAATTGGTCGAAATGATTTTTAAAAATGCTTAAATTACTAGATCCAGATAGCTTTATGTATCTCAGAAATTTTTATTTGAAGCTTTATTTAAAAACTAGTTTTTCTACTTTTGAAATTAACCCATTAGTTCAGCTTCTAAAGGTTTTAAAAAAATTATTGATTCTAAAATACTTATGTTTAGTCTAGTTTCTAATTTAAAAATAAGCCATTTGAATAAAAACAAATTTAGGTGTGATTTCAGAATATGTATGAAATTGTTTTCGATTTGACATGATCATAGAATGAGGCGGTTTTATAAGTTTTATAAGGAGTGACTTTCTCCTGGTTTATACTAAAAGTTTTCTGTCTCTTGGACCAGTTCCCATAATTTCTGCCTGGGAATATATGGCTTTTCAGCGTCATACACTCGTTGTTCGCACCTCTCTCTCTTTAATTGAAAATAGCCTCGCCACGCTACGGGAAGGCAGAGAATGAGGATTTTGGTGTGAGGAAGCTATATCGGACGCTTGCTGAAGTGAGAATTTAAATGTCCCGGAATTTCCAGGTTCCCACACTTTCACAGCTGTCACAGCCATTAGCAAACCAGAGTTAGAAGCTGATATTTTAAAATCATAGACTAAATTTTTGAAAAATAAAATTAGCAATCTGTGGTTGACTGATTAATACATGCTTTTGTATTGATTGTAAAAAAACACAAATGAAATTAGCAATGCCTCCATCTCTAAAAGAAATGATACATATCTTTGTTTTATTCCTTTAAAGTATGTTTTTTATACTAAAAAGTGCTCGAACTAAAGATGTAACTTCCAGTTACTTTCAATCATAAAAGATTTGTGTTAGATGCGTGCAATGATTCCCAGACTAGAAATGGGATGTAGTTATTTCATTAATCAGGTTGAGTTTATTAAGTTTGCTTCTTTTTACTATTCTAGAAAAAAACAAAGTCAATAAGAGATGAAATGTCTTTTCTTCATAATTGTTTCATCTTTGCTGAACGTTCAAATTGAAGGACAAAATCAAAAAGGTAGGCAGCTCCATTAGAAAATTGACAAATTTTTTCGATAAAAAGTAAAAAGGCAATTTTGTTGTTTTACAATTAAATAATTTAGTACGGGGCAAATGCTCATACATAATTTACTCTAATACATAAAGATGTAAATATTGACACTATTTGAAGGCAAGAAGCGGTAATCTAATCTATTTAAATAGATTTGATGATTGAATAATATTTAGGAATGTTAAATTTTGTGACTCCGTTTTCTAGTTTGTGCTTATAAAGTGGTACAAAGTTTTCGTCTTCACTAAATATCATGATTCTTGTTCTATTAGATGCGCCGTCGAATCATGTGGGTAGCAGCACTGCAAATCCCGTACTAATCAAACATTTTTGCAACTGATCCTGAATATGGATACTCTTGACTAGAGGCTCTAGATTCTAAATGTCTATACAAAATGTGTCTATAGTATAGACACCATAAAATGCTCTATATATTTAAGAATCCATAATAATTGTGGCTAAGACAGCTTGGAAGACAAGGAATTAATGATTTGATTTCAACTTAGTCTTTTCTTATAATTTTAGAAAATCATGCCTTTGGTCGTCCAACGACACAAAGTTCTACTAGTTCCCATCTCAATAGTGAATCATATCGGGCTGTTGATGGAATAATGACTACAAAATCGGGCTCCAAAACTGGACCAGGCGCATCATGGTTTATAATTGATTTAAAATATGAAAAGAAACTGAAAACTATCAACATTGTTGGCAGTGGTAGCAATATTATGTCATCACAAATAACTTTTGAAGTAAGTTTCTGATAAATACTTTTACCACCAAATATTCCAGAAGTGCAACACCTATTTTTTTCATGTGAAGGGTTCTTCAGAGAATTAACAATACTAATCTCGTAAAATAATTCTTTTCACTCAAGCCAATATGCCAGAAATGACAAAGTCGGCCAATTTCGCCTTTATTCATTAAACATATTTTTATCTAATATTTTTGTCAAATGAAAAAAATTAAAACATGATCGCAAATATTATACCAAGATTCTACACAAACCAAAATGACGATTGAAAATTTATTTTATTTGTATGTCCAACATGCCAGGTAACCAAAGCAGATGTTCCACTTGTGGATTATTCCGATGTAAACTATTTTTACAGGTATTGAAAACAATAACATCAATCAATTTTGGTCTTATTTTAGTTTTTTTAAGTGTTGGTGCTTTTTGCATGAAGAATCACTACCATAATTATAATTTGATAATACTTGCCCCGCTATAAAATCGTATTTTTGGAGAGCTGAAACCAGACTGAGACTATTAAGAACTGTAACTCAGTGTTCAAGAACCTTTGAGAGCAACATCCCCTTCAATTTATAGGTGAATTATTTCCTCGGACATCGACGATCATGATTTGTCGCTGTTGTGATTTAAAGCGAATTATAGCCCCAAAATTCATTACGTGAATATTCATTTGCCTGAATTCTTGCAGTTAGTGATCAGCATGCGGAAATACATTTGGACCAATGTTGTTTGATTTCATTCATATCAACATGATGAAACATAAATGAACTGACTTTTTCCAAATTGCTTAACATATAATTTTTGGTATTATAATTCCCAGGTTTTAGCTATTTTTACATATTTAAATAACACTATTATCCAATCTATTAATAAATATTAGGTAACTTTTGCTTATCGTTGTGTGCTTCTCAGTTATTTATCTTTGTTTGTTTTATTTATTTCACTTTGTACCGGTAAGATGGGGTAACTTTGATCACTTTTTGGTACTTTTTAATATTTTTATCCTAAGTGTTATTTGATATGCT
>JAUYWI010111638.1:0-21739 GCA_034780595.1 Parotoplana pacifica
ACCTCTGTTAGCCCCCCCCCCACGCCCATTTGCTTGACCAAGTTGAGTTAGTTCCCTACCGGTTTCGAAGTATGTAATTAAATGAAAAGTTAGTGATTTATTGATCAACTTTCGGGTTCATGTTTATACTAAAATAACCAAATTTGGAGGCGAACATGGTAATGTTGTTGCGTTGCAGTATTTATATGCACTACTCATTAATTAATGCTCAAGCACCTACCAATTTATGCACCTAACGATGAATGTTGTATGTTGAAAGATGAATTATGGATAAGAATGTCATTAAATCTTAAAATAAAATTATTTTAAGTAGTTTTTTTTATAATTATACATATGGTACCAGTACTTTTCTATGTAAAAAATGAATTTGGCCTTTGGTACAAAGTAGGCAATTTAGAAAGTATCATCAACGGGACGCTGAATAATTGTCAAATCAGTTGGGAGGCAGAGACAAAAGCCGATGACGTAATCAAGGCCAAAAGTGACAATAAATTGCTGAATAGAAACCAGTAGCATCTAAGAAACACAAACTTTAAAGAAAAATTTCCAGAGAATTAATTAGTAATTAATTTTAAAATTATGGTAAACCTAGTGCTATGTCCTCATGACTGGCTAATGAGTAAGTAGGTCCTAATTATTGTGACAGTTGAGACACAACTCTATTATTCTATTGTTTAGACCATCAGTCGACGTGGCGACGATTATTTCCAAATGGACAACCTCGGCCAGTCGACCTACTGTCCGACCAAGGACGTCACCACACTGCAGAGACAAAATGCTAATATCTCCTCTGCCGTAAGTTGCCTTGACCTACATACATGCTTTCATTAACTGTGCGCCTATATCGTTAACATTTCAGACGAACAATTTTCCGATGTAAATTCTAAAAAGCTCAAAGTAATCCGTCCTAGATTATCGTGCCATTGCACCGACAGCCTAGTTTCATTAGCTCCTCTTATGCCTCCTCGACGATTTTAGGTCATAGTCAACAGATTTCGGTGAACATGGGAAATTCTCGGCCCTTTAGTGGCTAAGACGATTTTCGTTTATTGTTTGAAAACGCACTTGCTTGAATTTACTGTCGACAATGGCATAATAATTATTCCATTTAACTATATTAATGATAAGTTAAGTTACATTTCTTGTGTCGATTTCTTTGGTGCAAAGTCCTTCAACCTCGTTTGTACATAATTCGCGTTTTGGTCAGAGGACCAAACACGGGTGGGGCGGGGCGACTATTGCGATGAACGACCTATTTTTATAAGATATCTGTTTTAAGAAAGTTAAATTATAGAAATTGTTTCGGAATTTTGCTGAAAAGTGCAAACCTTTGCTTGGTGAATGATATCACAATTTCTTATTATACAAAAGTTGATTGAAGTTATTATGTACCTACATATAGCCTCTCTAAAATGTGGTAAATGAATAATGTCAAAAAGCACTCGGTTTAAACATAACATCACAATAATGGCCATCTTAAAGAACATTTCTAGACCTATTTGAATAGCAGGCCGTCTAGTCTGGATGAGTAAAAGGTCGGTTTCTGCAAATAATGTAAAGCTAAGAAATGGTCCAAATAATTTTTTTAAAGCTAGATAATTGCAAAAACTTATCTGCATAAATACATGTAGTATATGGCTTATTTTTAAATGGAAAATGCATTTCCTTAAAATGAAAATTAGTTGTACAGGCTGCACATTGCCTAGCTAAATATGTACACTGAATTGAATAAATGGAGCACGTTTGTTTGAACTTTTTGTGATGTAAAACTTCAAAACGTATAAAAGCACAAGCCCCAAACCGGGACGAACGTATCTTCTATGTACTAATAGTGCAAAAACTGGGGAGACATCGCTAAAAGAATTCTGAATAGCTGACTGGCGTGGCGTGTCGTGTCGTGCCGTCCGTTCATTTGTTTTGGTGCAAAAAATGTTTGCTCCCCAACTTGCATTGCTTGTGCATGTTTTAGTCAAACCATCGCTTCGGGCTCTTTTTGCTGCATCGAAATCTCCCTCTCATATCTCTATATTCGTTTCTGCGTGAAAAATCTTTCATGTTTGGTTATTAAATCAAATTATTCTTTTTCAATTGTCAAAATTTTTTTCGTTTATATATTTTAAATTTGTATAGCAAAGTTGTTATATGTACATAGATGAAGTTTTGGGGTTTAGTTAATCATTTATTTTACCCCAAATAAGTAGTTAGCTTGACTCAATAAGGTTCCTACCTTTTCCTGTATAAAGTTTGTGAATTAAGCGACTGCCTTGTCGACGTTTAATCTTGACAATTATTTATTCTTCTTATAACTTCACTTATAATTTGTCCACTTCACCAGGTCTTTGATCGCGGCTCATTTAGGTAGGTAGGTATATCGGGAGGTTGTCAGCTTTTGGCCAAATATCGCAAATCGCTGTACAACACCCAGAAGAAGTGTGACCGGCCGATTTAGCTCGGCTACAATCGTTTCTACTCAGCCGAGTGATATTTGGGTGGTGGGTTTCGTGTGGATAGCGGACAAACTAATGAGACGACCGAAGAGTATTCACTTAAAGTGAAGAAGTCGTCCTGTAGTTCTTGTATACCACACACAAAAGTCTCAAATATTAAATTTTGTGATCGTACAAATTACTTCAACTAAATTATTGGGAAAAGGATGTTTGAGATAAAGTGGAGGAAATTTTGTGTTTTCAGTCAAAATGTGTTTGATAATTTGCTGTTGTTCTACGTACTTGCAAATTACATACATCGAAAATAATAATTTATATATTCGATTTTAAAGTATAGGTATGTAATTTAAACGCTATTTATGTATAGTTCATCAGGTAGAATACAATAACTTATCTAATGCAGAAGGGATATGTAGAAAAGCCACCGGTATAGAGTAAGAGAATTTGTATGGAGATAAAATCTCCATTATTTTAGTTTCCATAATCTATTTTTGGAATTACGTTTCTACCGAAAAGAAGATTTGTCTGACATATCCAATGTCTCCAACGTAAAGTCATGGCTTCAATTTGAAATTAAATGTTGTTGTTCTATGTACATCAGGTTTAAAAGTACTTGCTGTGCTCGAGTAGGTATAAGAGATATAAAATTAAAATTAAAAAGAATAAACCAAAAATATTTTCTGAAATTAAGAAGCCAGGGCGCACGAAATTAATTTAATATTCATCCACGCATGGAGAATGGCAGCTCCATTTGGCAATCAAGCCTGTATTATATCAACTAGAGAAATGAATGTATACATACATACATTGGGTAGGTATTCCAGTCCCGGGGGAACAACACAGGATCTATTTCAAAAAAACAAAATGAAATAAATATAAAATGGCGCACTGGATAGCAGCATCTCGACTTGGCATAAGAAACATAACTGCAATTGGGTTTTATTATAAATGTAGGCTATACTGATATGTATCATATGTAGGTATTGTGTTGGATTGCAAAATTTTATTCTATTTTAAATGCCAAACATCCAATATAATAATAATGATGCTATGGTTATTAGGCGGTACAATGCATTACAAAATCGAATTTGGAAACTATATTATATTACAGAACACAATAGGTTTGAATTTGAATTTTAAAATAAGCGTTTCCCGTTTTTTTAGTTTTCATGTTTTTACACCAAGTGTAAGGAAATGGGGGCATTCAATAATTCAAAGTGTGAGATTTCTCCATCTGTTTGGTTTTTCTAAACCAAGATAGAATCTCACTAATAGAAAAATACAATTGCTTTGTCTGGGCGGCATAGTATCTGGTTATGATAACCACAATAGGTAAAGAATACCAAAGATTTGGTCGTTTTAAGCATAGAGTAACAATATTACTCTATGGTCTTAAGTACAGCCTGAGACTCACATTAATATTGTATATCTTAAGCTGTACTACCTAAACCAGAATGTCAATATGAAAAATTTATTGTTTGCACTCTGGGTAAATGCTGTCTTGACAAGAAACTCCTCAATGCTATGATTAGCACCGGTCGTACACAATAATTTGGATAGAGTATTAAGTACGTTTTGATAAATTATGAAACGTAGTTATTTAGCTATCTATGTAGGTACAGTTCAAAACCAAAAGAATTGAGATCTGGGTTTATATTTCAGCTAGGTCATCGTCATGTTCAATTTCAAAAGTTGAACAGACGATAGCACGCCAGAGCTCACAGATGAATTGCTAATTAGTTGGTGAGGTTGTCTGCTGGTATATTATGACACATTTGGTGGCGCTCATTTAAATATTTGATGCTGTTTTAATGCTTCCCAGGATGATCAACATCAACTTCATAGTGATCATTCGACATCATAAGACACAATAGAGGTCTTTGTTCAATTGGATTATTTGGAACTACGTACACACCTCAGCATTGCGACCTGACGTATCCACCATAGTGCTCTGTGCGTAATTGTGTATCGATTAGTTAGCCTCCCACATGAACTTGTTGTTTTCAAAGAATTTAAATGACTGATTCATTTTCTTTAGTTGCATGTATTCAGAATAATTATAACAATACCAAGAATAATGCCAAAATTAGCTTCAATCTTTAGTAAAGCGAGTGATTTTAGTTTTGTTATTGAGTAAAGCGATCAGCCAAAGTTGATAAAAGTAAATTAATTAAATGGAAAAATTTGATTCTAGTTAAAGCGAAAGCCATCAATTTTTTTTAAATTTGCGAGAAAAGCGAGTCTAGTTAGTTTTCGTTAGCGAATATTTAAAGGAGAATATCAAATTATATGTTTGTATTTTTCAGCAAGAAAAGGTTGACAATTAAAAATTGTTGCCTCACTTTTGAAATACGTCGTTAGTAGTTGTCCGATAAATGGAAAGCGAGCATTTGTTCGATGCTTAGGTAACTAGCAGCAGCACATGTGGAGACTCACGTCGTTCGAGTAATTCAGCCAGGCAGAATGGACCGTCCGTCCCTTGGGATCTGGGGATTAATTATCTGAGGTCATTTCATGGAGTTAGACCGCCTTCCTTCATTTAGCCCGGTGTCACTTACTGTACCAAGGCAACCGCCGACATATTTTAATAAAGATGGACAAATTAACCCTGAAGTTTCTATCAGATATCTAATAACGTTGACTTCGCCCGATTAGTGTCCTGCTACCAATTTATAAATTTTAGTCTCAAAAGAGACCGTGTCTAAAATACGTCTCTAATACAATTTGAAAGACTTTTTCTAGAGGTTAGAGTCAAGCTAAGGACAGTTTTTTTGGTAAAAGTAAATTAACAACTTATTTTTGGGATAAAATACTCAGATACATTTAACAAATTCTTGATTAATTAAAATGTAATTTGCATCACGATAGCCAACATAAAACAAATTGAAACTAGAATTAATATGAACGATTTATGATATTTTTCTTTTTTTTATAATTCTCACAAAATGTTTGACTAGTTATCGCTTTAACAGGCTCTCTACGAATCTAATGGACATAAAATTCACAGAAATTTAGATTCTCTTATTGTTATTGCAAATTCATGGCAATCTATTAAGATTTAAATGTCAATCACTGGGCTGTGCAATTTAGATTAAACTGTTGTTGCTCTGTGTGGACGCCCCGGGGAAGAGACTGCCTTGGCACATGGGAGACCCTGTAAGGAGGAGCAGAGCAGGAAAGACCTGTCAATTCAGCAAGCTATCGATAGAGGTGTAATACAGAAATGCATCGAAGCTTCTTAGATTAGTGTTTGTTGTCTGTGTAGGTAATAGAAATTGTTTAGTGCACGATATCAAAATCCAATAAGGTCTAATTGAATTTGAAATCTACATTAGAGAGATATTTAGAAATAATAAACATGTAGTGACCTTTCGAGGAGAATTGTGCAGTCAGTGGGAAGCATGACACCCCGGAGACAGGATGCAAATTTCACCAAGGTCAGCTCCAGTAAAAGTTCAAAAGCTTATTAGCATACTTTGGCCAGCTACAGTAGGTTCCAGAAAAATAGAGCCTGGGAATAAAGGACTTTTAGTTAAAACTTTCTCTATGCTAAACACCTGATTAGGTTCAAATTATGACGAAATTTAGTGCAATTTTGACACAGAGACATAGCAATAGTCTAAAGTCACAGAGAAAGGGGATAGAGAGTGATGCAGAGAAATTCGAGGATGAAATTTCTATGACCATATTGATGCCGTTAGTACCTACCTATATACCATAGCAATTTAAAGGATTTTGATTTCTATTTTACGGCTACAAATAAACAATATTACGGATCGTAGGGCTACAAACATACAGACTGAGGCACTGAAAACACCAGAAACAAAGACAGAACAGAGAGAGACAAAAATAGTAGAATTAACGTATACTAAAACAAAATTTAGATGATAACATTTTTAATTTGTCAAACGTAGATAAAATATATTCGCTAGGAATTAAATGAAGAGATTTCGTATAATTACGGCGGCTAACCCCAAATAAAACTGCCGAGGTAGCGGTAGTTTTATCAAAAATTAATTAATTAACTTTCTCCTCGATATCTATCTAATCTACCTAGTCGTAAGTATTCCTACTAGAGATCCAAATTCAGTTTCACCTTTCCAGGAAAAATAACACCCAGCAGAGGAAGTTAGGCACGCTGATCATAGAGCTTGATTTTGAGAAGCTGAGCGGACTAAGTGAAGGCCAAACGGTCAGATATTGGACTCTGATCTCTCCTGGGAAAGCAATGAAAGGTTTCAGATGAGATTAATTTGCTTTGTTGAGGGCTGACGAGTTCAAGGTGTCAGTTATTTGAAACGTTTTTTGTTTTTAAAATATAAAAAATCTCTCAGAAAAATACCTTGTTTAATATAGTTTCTTAAAACAATAGTTCCAGCCAAACTTCGTTTCTTAAACTAATGAAACAGCATTTTGAAAACTAATATATTAAATTAATCTTGCTAGTAAATCTGTGGTGTGTCATTCTTTTTTAAACCGTGCTCGTTTTCTTAAAAATGAGTTAATTAATTTGGTCTAACCTTCTCGGTTTATTTAGCGTCCAGTTATTTTTTGGAGCTCCAGTTACAAAATACATCATTTTAGGTATATGCCCATTTGAAATGAATTTAACCCATGGCGTACTTACAAGTAGGTACGCTGTGAATTAACCTGATCAAAGTCTACATAGATTCTTAAATTTCATTTTTGCTAAATTTCTCTGTAAATATAGTACAGCAACAATGCATATGTACCTACAGACAACATTTTAGATGTAGACATTTGTACCAGTCCTCAACAACAACTTCAAAAGGCAGCCATTTGTTCGCTGACGAAATAATAGATAGCTATATTGATTATCTGAGTGGATAGTTAGATGGCTGCTGATGTCACATAGAGGAGGAGGATGCATCACATCATAATTGAGTTTGCGATGATGGTGTAAATTTCGACAATTCCATCTAACAACATAGGTATCATTCCACCATTTATATATTAGAGAAAATAAATTAAAAAAAAAAACTAAAAAAATATGTTTGCAATTTCTTGTAAAAGCGGTTAGATTACCAGCTACAATTCATTTTAAAATTTCAGTAATTTGTCTGAACTCTGTGCCCTTTTTTCTAAGCTAGAGTTCAGGGGTTGTAGGAAATAGAATTATGTGTTATTGAGGCCAAGTTCATTTTAAAAAAAATTATATTTTCTATCTGTACAAGAGATGTCTGGTTTTAAAAATTAAATTAAATTGAACAGCTTTTACCTATACATACTGGAAATTTTAGCTTACTATCTAATGACAGACAATTTTCTTGATGCTTATTTTTTTCTGTGTTTTTGAAAGTTTCTCATCTAACAATTACTTAACATGGAGCTTTGGTATTGAAATTTTGGATGGAAGCAAAATGAAATTGATGTAGAGAGATTTTTTAAAATAACAATTTTATCCATAGACCAATTCTTTTTTCTTATACTTGCTATGAAATGTTACATTCTACAGTACGGAAAAATAGTACTTTTCCCTACTGTAGCACCTTTCCGGTACTGTACAGATTTTCCAGTACTGTGAAAAAATACGTAGTAAAATAAATCTATGGTCTAACTTTTTTTTAATTGCGCACAGTAAACAAATTTAAACCATAGATTATTCTCTAATATGATTTAAAAGATAATACATCGCAAAACATAAATTAATTTTAGTCATGAAATTTTAGCCATAGATTTAGCATAAGAAAAAATTACGTTCCTCCATTGGAAAAGTACCATTTCCATACTCGGATATCTATTGTTAACTTTATCGCTTCGCTCTCTCGGTAGCAATAGAAATCCTCGTATAGAAAAGTGCTACTTTTCAAATTTCAGGAAAATAATTATTTTTATAAATTTTAAGAACAACTTACAAAGTAGCAGACTTCACTCAAAATAATCATAGATATCATAGTCAGTCTGTCATTGTGGTGGTGGGCGTGTGATAAAAATCTATAAAGAAAGAGCTGTCCAATCACCATATATGAATGAAACTGAGTGAAGTCAGGGGACTGCCTAACTGCACTGAATGACGGTGATGTAAAGTACATCAATTTCAGAACTGACAAGACGGTCTTCTGCCCTCTTCAATCAGGGCTCTAATTACTTGTAAAGCTTAAAAATAATGATTTCAATTAACCTTTTGCCAGACAATATTACCTCCTTATGCAAACTTCCAATTATCAAGTAGGCAATCGGCAGCAGACGCTAATAGCTTACCCGAGATCTCTGTTTGTACCTTAGACCGAATGAAAGGCACATCATGTATGCAAATTATTGGCACAGCACCAGTCTGTTGTATTGTAAGTGTTCATTTTTCATCAACCATTCAAAGCCCCGGGTAAAAGTCAGGTGTACTATTTCTGCTACAAGTTTCTTGAAATAACAAATTAGCATTATTTATTTACGGCTTGGTGATCAGATCAGCATACTATTCTAGGTTATGCGGCGTTGTATTAATGTTACATTTTCCACACAAAAACAAAATGTTTGAGTAAATGTTAGGTAAAAAGGGGTTTCCTCCGTTACTGGAGGATTTAGGTACAGAGAAACCACACACGAATATCGATAATCAAAATGGAACAAATTGAGTACACAATCAAATTTGCCGTCAACACCATCATTTAAACTCTTGCATCAAGAAGAACAACGTTTTCTTCTATTTTATCCTAAATGCTTTGAGGTCTATTAAAATCAGATAGAATTCATACTGCAATGATTTTTATGATTATTGTAGGGCATTAATCATTCGTTCATAGGGCGATTTTTATGTTATTTCTAAGATATGTTTATCTTGTTGGATTTTATAAAGTATTTCGCACTAGAGATACTACTGTCTGCCTGCCAAAAATAGTTTTGCATTAAATTGCAGCTCTCTTGGACGTAGCGCGTACAATCTGTGAGCCTGTAACTATAGTCACAAACACACGAATTGCACCGTGTACCTGTTTTTCCTTTTGACAAATTTAAGCAAAGCCCGTTGTCAATTTATTTATTTGTTTTGTTCCAATTCCCAATGTTTGGTTGCTGGTTTGATAACCCTCATGTACATAAGAGGTTGAAACTGAAATTTTAATAATTGGTCAATATACATACATACATTATACATTTCAAACATTCCCATTGTAATACTCGAATGTGGCTAATTACGTGTGACTCATTGAGAGCGATCTCGTTACCTGGCTGAGTGGAGGCTGCAGGAGACACCCCGCTACAGACACAACAACATTTGACTGACCAGCCAAATGCCATCATCTTTGATGACATCATTCTTCTTTTGATTAGTTAACAAGAAGTGACTTTGCAGTATCCGGATATCATGAACAACTTTGTTTGATTTGAATTGATTGAAAGGGAATGGATAGCGCATCGGGTAGTCTCAGATTTCAGCAGCAAATTATGATGACGACGATGAAACAATGATGTCATGATGCAAACCTCAAGGTAACTTAACTACACAACAACATGGCATCTAAATATTAATATGGAGTGAGTTTTTTTGTATTTATTATAATCAACAAACCTTTTGAAATAGTCAGACACTCTGTGATTATTTTTTGGTATATTAGATTCAGTAAACACAAATGATATAATTCCATGTCCTGTTGTTGGTTGCTGTTAGTTTCAGACGTGCCTAAAGAGAATAACATGCGATGATTCAATATTGAAAAAGATTATTATAAAGCAAGTTAATTTCAAACTCTAACTAATTTAGTTTAACTGTAAGAAAATAAAAAACAGGGAGCAAACATAAAACGTACTTCTCAAATTTGATAATTATAAGTAAAGTACAATATTTTCTTGTGACTCAGCACTATACCTAAGGGGGGGGGGCGATTCAGATTCCTCCCCTTCCTCCTCAGCCCCATGATGTCACCACTACAAACACACATTGAATTTTTATTTTTAAAAAATACAAACTCATTTTTTAAATGTAAAAAGAACATAATTTTCTTCGTCAATGTCTCGTGTAATATTAGACGTATTTTTAATATAAAGTAAAAGACAAAATTGAATCTACCGAACATTTAGGTACATATTAGCTATTTAGAATCTAACATACATATTGTACTGTTACATTGCCAGCTATGCCTTCACTATCATGCAATTTTAGTTTCTTTTAGTTCTTTTCTGAGTGAAAGTCTGTCTATATGCTTATTTTGTAGGCAGCAGCAGCAGTTGTTGTTGTGTTCAGTCAATTGTTTGAAATTTTCGTTTGCAGTTCCCAAATTTTGACAGCTCGCTCGTTTTTTGCGTAAACACGCTTCTCATTAGAGCCACCTAATGCCTCCTTTTAAGGATATATTATAGCGCTAGGAGCTACGCCGAGTACTCGTTTAGAGGCGAATCGGTGATCAACTTAATGCACTCTACCGTCCATGTGGAACAGGAGACCACAAAACGTTGTATTTATTCAAAATCATAGAGTTAGCGATGCAACATGGAACATCCATTAATATGCAGAGAAATTAAAGTGTAGAATTTCGACATATTTATGGAAATTTATACTTAACTGAATAGTTATGTATGTAAAGTAGTAGGTGTTCCCACAACAGAAAATAGCTAAATGTATGTATTTAATATAGTTTTAGCCATATAGTATAATTACTCAGTGGTTTTAGCTAAATCATTTTTGTCAATTAAAACAGGGTATTAAATTGTAATAACATCAGTTTGACTCATAGATATTTTTTTTAACTCTATCGATTATATTTCTATGGTTTGACCTAAGGAACTTCAAATACAAGCTCTAGAAAGAGCAAGGCCTCACCATCAGTATCTAAAATTTAAGAAATTCTAGAATTTCAAGTTACAAGATCAATAATTTTTGTTTTAATCGCGATTTAAAGTTTATAATAAAACCTTTGAGATGGATGCCTATATGGTGAACTGTTGTAGATTGAAAGTCCGAAACATGTTATTCATATTTGATCATCAAACTATACCTACTTGGATATTTTATTTTACCTGTTTGTGGATCTTCGTCGGGAAAGTGTTTTTTTAACCGAAAATGAGGATACGTCACTTATCATGTTATTTATGAATTGTTGAATGGTGACCTTATCATCCAATATATATTAGACAGGTATATTACTGCTACATGCTCTCTTTACAATTGAACTTTCTCTCTTTGTCTTTCTCCTGCATATGCAAATACAACAATCAGATTTAAATTTATTCCGGATATCATCGGCTCAAATATCAATCTCACTCATTCATTGAGTCTTCTACCAGCAGAGATCAAGCGCATAATATTGACGTGGTAGGATACTCTCCTACTCAGCACTCAGTATTAATGTTAACCTACATATACATATATTATGAAAGAAACTGTCTGACATATATTTTGCTGATGTTATAAGTGCCAACATTATTGGAGCTTTCTAAAGTAATTCAAATTTCAACTCTGAATATCTAGAAGAAATCTTATGTATGTAGAATAATATTCGACTTCTGTCAACTTTGAAATCTCGCGTTTCATCAACGACGTGACAACTGTGAACGCTGAGAGAATTATCAAGTTTTGCCCGGTTATTGGAGTTAGAAAAACAAACATGTTGCAAAGAAATGCAAAAAAAGCAAATATGTAGGGTAGGTATACTTAATAATATCCGAATGAAAACTATTAGTTCATTTGAGATTCAGGAAAACCAAATTATTATGTATTATTATCTTTCACACCGTCCCCAAGAACTTGAAACCTGAAAGAAGAAAGTCGATTGCTACTCTCTCAAGTATATTGCCAAATAGTATAGGGTACTCCTCACCCTAACAACACCTCCTAAGCTCTATCCTTGTCGATGCGACTCAAGGCTTGATTTTTGATAGCGAACTTAATGTTTTCCGGCATACGTGCTATTTTATATTTTTCCAGGCTACAGAAGTATTATTAACTGTTTTTTTCTTTTCACCAAGCATTGTAATTAACTTTGGCAGTTTCCTTATTCAAACAGTTTTTGAATTATTAATAAATCACCAACTGCTGTTGGCTTGCACATACTCAATATTTAGTGTTTAGTCAAGGTACTGTTACATCGAACTGGTGCAGTGCAAGGCTGTGATTATAGACCCACTATTTGCTGTGATTATACCACTTAAGGACGTTATAAATCATGATTCATGAAAGAAATAGTCACTCTATTTCATGACATGGTATTGGCACATAGTTCCTCACCTTTCGTTACGTGCGGTGTGGCATGGGTTCTTAGCCTATATGACAAAACCATTTTAGTGGACTTTTAGATTTTGTTGATATCTTTAATAATAAAAGAATAAAAGAAAGACGTATTTAAATTAAGAATGGAAGAAATTAAGATGGTTAGTCAATAAAATCTATTCAAAGATGAAAGTTAAAAAAAACAATGAAACATCTTTAGACCCGAAAGAATGAGGAATTTAACTTCCTAGCTCTATAATTAAATCCATATTATTATAGGTATAAATGAACAATTTTCATTTTCTTCGTTGAATTTGTTATTTGTAAACGAATAACAAACATATTTAAGTAAATTTAATTAAGAAAATGTTCTATGTCTTTCTGTTTAACTATTGTTTATGTTTCATATAAGTGTACCCACTAATTAGACCCTTTTGTTATAAATTGAAAAGTTTTCACTTGCAAGTACTCTGTTGTTTTTAAGACTGAGAACAATACGGAAAATAGGAGCTCACTGCGACAGCAACATCATCATCTGAAAACATGTTAGCTATGATTATATACGAGCTCCTATATCTAGACAATAAGTAACAAACAATCTATATGAGTAGATATTCAGCTCACGATACATTTTGTAATTGACATCATGTATCAAAGAAAAGAAAACAATACTCCTAACACACATAACTCTTATTCTTTTATTGTTTCTCTTTTGCATCTTTCTTAAAATGTCTAATTTTTACAACATACATACAATTAGCTTGTAATTTGGGGAAAATTGATAACTTAAACATCTAATTTATATTCTTTTCTAGGTATTACACACAATATTAAAGTTTGGTTTATATTTATGACAATTCAATAACCTTTATGTAGGCATGAAAGAAGTCCATTAATTAACCAGAGTTGCATGAAAACGATTTTGACATCATCAATTTCGATAGAATATACCTAATACCTACGTACATCTCAGACGTCCTCCTATACCCGAGGTCTCGAGGAGCCCACTAAACGTTCTGAATAATTGATGAACACCGCATCATATCAGCCCGAAATCGTTCAACGTCAAATTTTCAGCTTTGCGAAATACCTATTGCAAGTGAAATCGATTATTTTAAAGTGGAATCGAAATCGAAATCGAAACTCTTTCAATAATATCGTCGCGCGGATTACCTTTATTTCTTTCTTTGTCTTTTTCTTTCCAATCTTTAAATTTCCAAGATACCAGCAGCAGCAGGCAACCATGATGCACCTACATCATACGTATCTATCTGTGTGTCCCTTTTGCGTGTGTTGTGTATGACTAGACCTACCTGTAGAAACAGTGACAGGTTATACTTTTGCCAAAATATTAAATCTGACAGCAGCGATAGGATTTCAAAGATGATTAAATTTCTTCAATCTCTGAATATTTATTGAAGATAGAAAAACGAACTAAAAGTACTATACCTGCTATAGCATCATCTACAGTATAGGAAGCATGATAAAATATTTATAAAATTCAAACCTTTTAAATTAAAAATGTACCTACATATTATGTATTTAGTTATCTCAATCGCGTTATCGTTACTGCTCGGGATGTTTAACTGTTTTCAGGTTATTCTGTTAAAATAAAATATCCCCTTATTTTTTCTTTTATTGATTTATATACTAAAACTACATTAAAAAGTTTGTTGTTTCCCAGGAAATCTAGGAGGTTTTTATTTTTTAAAAATTTGCTCTTTAAAGAGTTAAGAAGGGATATGGTTTAGTTTTATCCCTTGTTGTTGGCTGGCGGTCTTCGGATTAGCTGTGATCCATGTTGCAGCATCAAGTGATTTTAACATACTATCTAAGAGCCTTTTTAACTGTGATCAACTTACTATATGTTCGCAAATACTACTTTTTAGTAGTATCAGTACGCTGTGATTACCATGGGAGGCAGCGTATACTTATCGCTGGTGACAACCTCTTCATGGTCCTTGGGCGAAGACCGGCTCTCTCGGGGACACCTTGACCACTCATCAGGTGGGTCGGAGGTGGATTGTCTAGTCCCTGAGCACTTTCGGCACCCTGTCCACCAAGTAACTTAAAGTGAGTCACGACGGGGCTCGAACCGGGTACCTCTCGATCCGTAATCCAGCGCGCTACACACTCGGCTACCGGCTGCTCTAACGATAAGGCCTCGTTCTCTATAATTGATTTGATTGGATGTAGTTACATAGTATGTGATCCTTATTGTAACTAGGCCTTAAAAAGAATATTTTTATTAAACTATATCGTATTAACATAGGAAACGTAATGCCTTAACACTTTCAATGTCAGCCATATTTGATTGTTGTGTTCTGATACTTTGAAATTTATTTAGATTTGTTTCATCACTTAAACAAGATTTTAAAACACAATTTCTTATCGTATTTATAAAAATTTCATGATAAAATCAACAATTTGAAGATATTTGAATATCCCGTCTTAATCTGTGCTAAACCTAAAAGACACATCACCACCAAACCACCTATTCTGGCTGTGTGTGCACATTACCTACGTAATTGAAAATAATTCCTCGTCTAAGATCTCCTACCAACTGAATCTAATCTGATTTCCCAGGCCACAAGTGTTGAATTGCTCGCTGCTTCAGAATTATTATAACTGATGCTTGTGAAGAGGTTGTGTAAATCTTTAAATTAGAGTTTCAAATTTCAATTTAATGATCGGATGATGATGATGATGATGATTCACTGTTTGTTGGCTCGCCAAAGCTATTCGAATGTGTCTAGCAAACTTTGGGGTTTTTATAATGTTGATTTAATGTTTGATAACGGGAATTTTTAATTTAGTCTGAAATGATTTGTTTTATTTAGATACATACGTAAATTATGCATGCCTTTGTTTAGGCCTTCTAAAAATATTGATTTCATTTAATTTATTTTTCTATAAATAGATTGATAGCAATGTTATTATTGAAGAAATGGTTTAGGATAATGATTTGAAAAATGGAATACCTACAGGTTGTTTCTTAAGTTCCTACGACTTGGAGTAAAAACTGAAAATTCCAAAAATATACAGACATATTAAAAAATATGTAAATATATATAAAAATATATGTGTTTAAGAGAAATAATAAAAAAACAGGAATACTTTGATAAACATATACTACTTATTTATATTACTCACAAGTGATAGCCCAGGACAGCTGCTTCAGCCTTGTTGGGCCTCATCAGCTAGGCTCAATCTCTGCCTGAGCAACATAAAATGTTTTCGTATATTTCATATCAAAGCATAAAAGTAAAAAAAATTGCCAATATTGCATAAGAAGAGAAAAAGTTGAAGAAAAGTATTGGGAGCCTGTTTTTTTATAAAAAGGCACTTACGCTGTCAGAGCAGGTTCTGGCCAATTAAATATAAGTAAATCAAATATTTAAGCAAACAACGAGACAACAGTGAGCAGGCGCACTGATATGGTTGGAAATGAGAGCAGGGATGAAGTGCGTGCGAAGCATGTTCATATATTTTTCAGATGTAATACCTTTCGTTTGCTATGTTTCACTCTAACTCATAGTAACTTGGGAAACAACTTTTAGAACTTAGAACTTCAGAGAAAAAAATCTAACGGACCTTTTACAAAATACAGTAGACTTTCGGAATTTATAAGATTCCCATGGGGAATATTCGTATATCCCACAATCCTATAGAAAATACTTCTTTGTGTACTTATTCAAAATCCTCAAGAGAATGGTTTTAGTTTATTTTTGAGACGTAAAAGTTACTTTGAAACAATACCTATATCAAAATCTATATCAATGGAAAAATAATTAAAAGTAGAAGCTGCTTTTATTGAATCATCAGATAATGTATCTACGTACGGAAATTTATCGATATTTTTTATACATGTCTCAATTTTTGTCCTTCATATTTCCACACACAATGTACATACGTATGCCTACACTTGTTCGAAAAATCATTAGAGTGTAAAACTCTTCCATATATTGAATTTAAATTAGTTCGCCAGAATAAGTATAGTGATATTGTACTTAGGGGAGAAGAGCAACCGGAATTTAGTCTTTGATAGAGTATGTGGACTCATAGATATGTACGTATGTGGTACGTATCATAGATATCCAACATCTCTATGAATAGCACTCTGATTCTTTTAGCCAGGATAGTTAGTTAGGCCACGCTTTATTGAACAGAGGATGAATACTTAATACTCAATCTATCTACAGGCCTTGTTCACTTATGCTCAATTGTCTCTCATGTATATAACTTAAATTGAAATGGATTTCCTTCATGTTTTAACAAGAGTGCGATAGTTTCGATAAACTGTTGCAATTAATAAATGTTCACACAGCTTATATAATCCAACTGATTATTTTTTCACCAGGCACAAGTTAATATATTAACGAGACCGGTTGGTAGATTAAAATAACAAACTTTGCGATCCCATTCACCACAAAAACCAGGATAGCCTTACACGCCAGAGGACCCGGGTTTGAGTCTACCTAGAACTGATGAAACCGGTCTCGTAGTGGCTTATGGCGGTAAATAAAAATATTTGTTGCAATTCAATTTTCTTTTAGTTGCAACACTCACCTTTATTGTGGCTTCTTATAAAATCACAATCTGAATATTTAAATCAACCGCTACGCCAAACGTGTTTAGAATGAGTTTGCCAATATTTCTTTTCTCTTAATGTAGATTTTTTTCTTAAATGATGGTATGTAGGTGTCATATTTATTTATCCGCCATTTTCTGAAAACAGTTTCGTTTTGTTTCAATGGCTGTTTGCTTGGATTGCATACATAATTAAAGGAAACGGGGAGAACATATTTCTACAACAATTTAGGAGAATATTACCCGGTTTAATATGGTAAAATATATACATACCTACATGTATAGGAGGTATTTGAAACAAAAATAAAGTTAAATTGCCCTGAGGAACAAGGTGCTAAGTGAGTTAAGGTTTATATTTCATTACTGACAAGCAAATATCGCTCAGCTTTGCATGTTTAAGTTCCGGAAACAACACGAAATAGTCACCCAACAATTATTTACAAGATATTATTGCGATCTGGAAATTTAGCGATATTATTACATTGTTGCCAAGCTAGCCATCCTATAGGTACTATCCAACTCTATAGTTATCTTTTTAAATAAAATTAGCACTAGTACTGTATTTTTAAAACCACACCCAGCGTTATTGGCATGATATACTCTGGCGACTTGCAGAGTTTATTATTAGATAGTGTTCTTTGTAGTCGTATGGTATTGAATATTATAGACATATTTTAACTATCCACACAAAAACCTAATAACTAGAACCAAATGCATGCATGCAATGAAATAAAAATAAAAATACTGTTATACTCACATTTTATACTATGCATAATATTGTTCGCTAGATATTCGATATGAAATATCACAAAATGTTAGCTACGAGTAGCTATTGGTATTATTGTATGAAAAAGAAAATGTGTTGTTGGTTTAAAAACAGTAAACTAAATATTAAAAAAAGGCCTAACTCAAAGTAAATATAATATCCTTATTGCTAAAAACAAAGTTCTCCGTTTAATGTTCTGTTTTTTATTTAATTAATGCAAAAGACAAAGGAGATGTTTTTCTTTTATCCTTGAGCCACATGTTAATTATGAATGACTATGGGGTTTGTACATATATATTGGTCACTTCGTTATTAGAGTGACGATGAGCATATGAAGAAGAAGAAGAAGAAGAATAGAGGACAACGCAATAACTGTTCATCATGGAGTCCATCGCTTTTAGCAGTTAGACATGACCTTAAATGAATGAAACGTATTGAGAAATAGTTTTGATATATTTTGCAAATACTTACAGGTGAAATACATAAAGACGGACTAATATATTATTTTGAATGATAACAACTAACTATTAAGTAGGTCTCTAACAGTCCTTATTTGAAGATTAGTGAAAAAATGAAGTAGGATAACAATAATAACATGTTTGTCACCTTATAAGATCGTATCCTATTAAATGACGGAATATAATTTGTCGATTAATTTCTAATTTTCAAATAGTGTTGAGAAACTTTTATATCGTAGAAACGTCAAGTCAGATTTATAAGGAACAATCTGTTCTATTTCTTCTAATACAAAATATTTTAGTTCAATTTCTTCTAATACATAACAAAACTGCTCTATTTCTTCTAACACAGAACAATTACTGTTCGATTTCTTCTACTACAGATCAGTTTGTATTTTTCTAATACAGAACAATTAATGTTCCATTTTTTCTAATTCAAAACAATTACTATTCCATTTCTTCTAATACAAAACAATTACTATTCCATTTCTTCTAATACAAAACAATTACTATTCCATTTCTTCCACATTCAGATCAATTTCTATTTTTCTAATAAAGAACAACTACTGTACTATTTTTTCTAATACAGAACTATTATTGTTCCATTTCTTTAATACCTACCACTATTGCTATTCTGTGTCTATTATTTACTCAACTATTTCTATCCTCTTTTTATATACACTACTATTAAACTAATGTACGAATTCTTTTCTACAGCTATAGGTATTCATGCATTTCAAAATTATTTTCTCTTGCCACCTAGAAGATTTTATTAAAATCAGTTTTATAAACATTTGGATTTTAACTTCTTTGATGCGATGCCTAGAGATGGTCACCAATTAAACATGAAGTATTACATACAGGCATGTGAAATACCTCAATGCAAATAAAGTTTGGCTCTCTAAAATAAAAATATTTATGCACCTGTCCAAATCAATTTCTGTAAATTGCTAAAGAAAACGTTTTGCTTGTGATAATTTGTTATGTCGTGTTCTAGTCTGATAGTAGTAACCTTTATTGTACCATAAATTGCCATCATTCCCGACATTAGTATTCCATAATTGGCCTAATTTAAGTTTGACAGCTCAGTATATAAGAAAAAATATGTCCTTGCCTATATGGTTCTGAGATTCCAATATGGTTTGACGTGTCACAGCATTAGATTTTTGACAACCTATTCATGTCATTTTTATCTTTACACCATGACCAAACCTTTTTTTCTTGTTTTAAGATTATTAATTCTAATTTTTTGATGTAGCTAATAAAAGCATTTTCTAAATTAAAGTTAACACAGGGAAACTTGAAATTATTCATTTGCCCAATGTGTTTCCATTACTGTTGTATAAAAAACATTTTAAAATGTAGTTAAGTTTATTCGCTTTCATTTTAATGTTTAATGAAATGTCATACTTTTTAATAAATTTGTTTCCTTACTTGCTTTTTGTTCGAATACTAGGTATCTACCAACCTCCTTAACTCTATGTGTACCTACATACTGTTTTGATTTTACTTTTAAACATTTTTGTCCTAGAACGTGTAAAAAGATATTTAACTGGTTCCTATAGGTATAATTACATAATATTTTGGAATTTAAAAAAGTATTTGTTTCAATGTGCATGTATTTACACCGTTGCGGAAATAGTTACAATAAATTCTAAATTTTATAAATCTACCAAAATTGAAATTGTTTTTTTTACAACAATGACACACATACAGGGAGGGGGGGCATTACATAAACATGTTTTCAGGATTAAAATACCGTAGAGATCGTAAATTGTTTTTTTACTCAACCCACCCATCACAAAAAACACTAAAAGTAATTTCGCTTTCTGTGGATTAAATGGGCCGAGTGCAATTCCTTGAAACTGTCCACACTGTTAAGCTAAAGGTTACGAAAGTGGTGCCAACAAGGTGCCCAAAGTATTTCGAGCACCTTTTCGGCACACAAAGTACTTCTAGCACCTTTTCGGCACCTTAACATGTCGTCGATAAATTTTTATGGTATATCATAAACACATATAACGGATCACTATAGGAATGTTCAAATAATATTTTTAAACACTTAAATATTGACAAAATATAGAGTTGCTGTAATTTCTTGTTGATATGACGGTTCTAAATAGTATACTACAATATAGCTTTCGAAAATATGAAAATGCATTTATAGTTTGTGGTTTTCAATATTTATTTCAACATTTATATTAACATTTTTATTAACAAGCATACTTAACCATATTGCTTAATCACGAATTAAAAGTTGTTTTTCTAAACAGAAAATATATTTTATATGAAATTTTGATTAGACAAAAAATGGAAACATGCGTTTGCCAAGTAGAAAGTTGTGGTTGCCGTATTAATAAAACGAAGCGAGCCCTGCTCTCCCACTACCGTTTTTTTCACGGTAATTGTTCAACGTAAGAAACACATTTATTTAATTGATAGTATAAATAGTGGCATATATTATTGATATTCGTATTAGCAAACAATATGAACCAAAGAAAGATTGCTTAAAAGTTAAGTGACCAGTTCAGAAATAGGGACGGGTATCCATATATTTATTTTTTTAAAGTTACATTTAAAATTCCATTCAGTTAATTACATATGTCCAAAAAACAAAATATTGTTGATGCTCCAACCCGGCAGCGATCCTGCCGATCCTGGATAAAAATTAAAATGTCTCCGGGATATTTTTTATGCCTTGGACGGTCTATTTAAAACAACACATCTGCCGTGTGGCTAAGTACAATGTTAGCCACATGGCAGATTTGATTGTATTTTTTAAATCCTTGTTAGGCTTAGGTAGGCACTTCAATGAGAAAAAAATGACTTTTTGTGTTCATTAAAACAATATTTGTCAACAGAAAGTTAGATCTGTTCATCCTGAGTTCAAATCATTTTTTTTTTAATTTGGTGGAGTGGTTCAACAATAGTTATGATAATTTTAAGATTTTTCAAATTTCAGCCATTTTGATTAAACATTCCAGATCCCTTTTGTGATTTTGATGGTTGGTCCACTATTGAATCTGGTATAACATCTGAACTATTCAATGCAACCACTTAGTTTCATATTCACAGAGTGAAGTGTTGATAACATTCACTTACTGATATAAAATTATTTACTACTAATAAGTAGTATAAATGTTTATATCAGTATAAAATATTTTTTTCTCTCAAAAAGTAAGTGAATGTTACACCTGTAAATCATCTTACAGATGTCTTACCGATCCTACAGATATCCTAATTATCCTACCAATCCTACAGGTTTCCTACAGTTCCTATAAGATCTTTTAAAAGATATCTGTAGGATTTCAAAGATGGC
>JAUYWI010111639.1:0-10869 GCA_034780595.1 Parotoplana pacifica
CCGCGGTCACCATGGGAGGCAGCACATATTAATCTCTGGTGACAACCTCTTCACGGTCCTTGGGCTAAGACCGGTTCCCTTGTGGACACCTTGACCACTTATCAGGCGGTTTGTCTAGTCCCTGAGCACTTTCGGCACCCTATCTACCAAGTAACTAAAAATGAGTCACGGCCAAACTAGTCCAGTGCGCTACCCACTCGACTATCGGGTGCTCTCAAGAACTCAATCATACCATCAGAAACACCCCACAAAATAACTTCTTAGTGCATCTACAGAAGAAGGAATCCTCAAACTCCTCACAATTATTAACCTCTCCTATCAACAACATCTCCCCGAAGAGTAGCTCCAAGAGAACATTGTCCCAATCCTCAAAGCAGGAAGCCGGTCAATAACACCGAATCCAAGAGACCAATCAGCTTAACCAGCTGTGTTTGCAAAGTCATGGAAAAACTTATTCTAAACAGACTCAACCGCCTTATCGAGGAAAAATATCATAAGACCCGAACAAGGCTTCAGAAAACCAGCTCATTCGCATTCAGCAGCAATTAATCGATGGACTCAACACCAAAAAATCAAAATCCAACAGCAAAAGAACCGTAATGGTACTCATCCACTTCTCTAAAGCTTTAGACAAAGTTTCATTAAAGTCCTCATTGACAAATGTATTCCAACATGCATGGCCCACTGGATCCACAAATACCTGAGCAGCAGAAAATCCACAGTCATAATAGACATTGTCAAAAGCAAATTCAAAGAATTCAAGGAAGGTGTCCCACAAGGCGGCGTACTCAGCCACAAATATTTCACGTATTTATCAACGATATTGTCAGCAATGTGGGTGACAAAGCTACCAGAAGCCTATTTGTCGATGACCTGGCGGTAATGGTCCAAGCTGACAGTGCCAAATTCTGCAGAACACAAATGCAAGTAGCCTTAATCAAGCTAGAAGAATGGGCCACAAAATGGAGAATGCAGATAAACGCATCCAAAACAGACTATGTATATCCTTTTCACAAACTAGACAGTGAAGCTAAATGGACAGGCAAAATATTCTTGAACGACACTAATCCAACGTAATGAGGCTTCCAAGTTCCTGGGAATTGTCCTTTAACTGGAATCTCAGTTTCGGCAATGTCAACAACATAAAGAAGAAAGCCCAACTCAGAATGAATGCTCTGCGCGCTGTTGCTAACACCAAATGGGGAAAAACAAACGAAGATCCCAGAAGCCTGTACATCGGTCTCATCAGATCTGTGCTCGAATAAGGAGCCGCCGGGTGGATGCAAAACTAATTTGAATATTATTGAAAAAGAACAAAACAATACCGCTAGGCTTATCACAGGCTGCTACAGGAGCACACTAATTCTAAAGCTGCTCAGAGAAGCAGGCCTCATCCCATTAACTGAAAGAGGCAGGATTCTTGTCATGTATGCCAAAGAAAAACTCAGAAAAGACAACAGCAACCCCAACCACGATCTCTAAAACATTAAAAATCTCAGGAGAACCAATAAAGAGAAAGAAGGTCGCAGCTGGAGAGAAGTAGCAAAGAAAACTTCAACCTGCCTGAAGCTCAATGATGTCAAACCTGAAATGTTCCTTTAAGCACCTACCATTCCACCATGGACTGACACATCACACATTAAACTCTGCTAGAAAGCCCGCAAGACCCTTCAGGAAAGAGGCAATCAAGCAGATGTCAAAATCTGGACAGATAGTTCAATGCTCGAGCAACAAACGAAAGAGGAAACGGTGCAGTTATTCACGAAGAAGCAGACAGGCCTGCCAAGGAAGCTGAAACGCTTAGGCAATACAACATCACAATCAGAACAAGCATTGGAGGACAATGGACCAAGAACAACAAAGAGTGGAAAATTCATCCCAGTATAGAAAGAAAGATGCAAAGGCATCAGCACAGAACTGTCCAGATATCGCACTGGGCATTCTCTTCTCCTGGAAAGCTACAGAAAAAGAGTGGGGCTCGATGGCATGTGTCCAGACTGCCAAGAAGAAGAAGAAGAGACCCAGCAATACAACTTCTGCGACTGCCCGAGATAGATCACTCAAAGGACTGCAGCCTTTGGCACTCCTAATCCCTTACGCTCTAATATCACCACCAACCAGTTGATGAATTATCTGAGGGTGATCGGCCGGATCCCTACGACCGACGCTAATACGTAAGCAAGTGGATAACACACAAACAAATAGGCGCTCTGAAAATTTCAACACCCCCTCTTTGGTGAGCCACTGGACAAAAACATTCATTGTTTTTATCAATACCATTCTGTAAATGAAAATGTGATAAAGTATGAGATATTGTGTTCCCAATTACATTAGAAAAAATAGGTAAAATGATGATAGTAGGAACGATAATAACATATTTCATTGATTATGTCGGGGTATATTGTGTGATCCTCATTCTATCACAATTTAGACAGAAAATTGTGTTAATTGTCTCAAAAAATGAATTACCTAAACATTGACTATCATATTAAATCTTCAATCAAACATAATCAATGAAAACAATTATTTGCAGATAATATCTACCAAATAATAACCAACAAACAATTCCGTAGAAACGGGGTTTTATTTAAAATAAAGTCAGAATAAAATACAAAGTGTGGATCATGCATTGAGAAATTTAGAACTGAATTGGAAAGTAGAAGAGTTCTAGTAGCTACAAAAAACCGTATGATAATCACATGATGGGATAAACAATAGTAGTTAGGTAATGCATGTAGTGCGCATTCAATAAGTCACTCTCTCAATTTGTGATAGAAATAAAAATGGAAGTTAGTGTTGTAATACTTTAAACAGTGTGTAGTGGATTTCAAACTGTTACCATAGAATATAACTAATGGCTAATTATCAAAATTAAGTCATCCCACTAAAAAAGGCGTAAATAAATTATAGTTTCGAGAGCTATGAGAAGTTTAATCATAGGTACTATCTGTTCCGCAAAGGTTTGGTGGTGTGGTTATGTAGTACACCTAAAGACATGCACAGAATGGAAAGTCTTGCGTTCAACTGGGTTTAATACACATTGTTTTTAACTTATAAACAATGTGGTCAAGGTAGGCATTATTTTTATTGCATTAACTTTTGTTTGTGAATTCTATAATTTCTTGACTTATTATGTAAGTGCATTTTCGAATGTTATTCTATAATCAATAATTGATAATAGATAATTTTCATTTCATTTTTTAATGGAACCTTCATTCGAATAATATTTAGGATGATATACCTACCGTTAATTAATTAATAAAAACAAATTCAGATAGGTGTTAATCATGGATCACTTTTGTGTTGAGAAAAAGTATGCATGTCTTGCACTGTTAATACATAACAAAATCACTAAACCTTTGGGAATAGAGAGTATGGTTAAACCTCTGATAGCTTCCAAAAAATAAGTACCATGCATAATGTAATTAAGTATTTACAAATATTATTTAATAAAAAACTATTTGCATCTTATACTACTTAAACTAGTATGAGAAACAAAATGTTAAAACAAGTTTCAAACAATAATATAGAAAATAATACAATAGGACTAAAAGTCAATTAATGATTTATCACATAGAAAAGTTTGATTGAACACAGTTTAGTAAATTATGAACATGATCAAAAGCGGCAGATGCACAGAGCTTAAAACAGCAACTCTGAGCCTGAATTTTAGACGTGTGTACCTGAAAGACCAAAACTATTTAAATGTTTGGATTAAATGAATTCATGGATTTCAATACATAAGCAAGCTAAACCGGATAATATTAAATCTGATTATACTGCTAGGTGGGTGCTTCAAATAGGTAGGTACATTTGATACTGTCTCTCTAGTGGTATCTACCTACACCTAGTTAATTTTAAGCACCTTATTTTATTCCTTATTGATGAATTTTAATTATTGGTACCTACGAGTATTTATGAGATGGTGTTTATCTAAATAGAAAGAAACCGCATAGTTTATGGTCATCACCTAGGTATAACACAAAGCAGCAGCTTCGTAGTTTTACCTAAACTTGTACCTACACAAAACATCAAAACACTTTAGTTTTTA
The DNA here is from genome assembly GCA_034780595.1 of Parotoplana pacifica. Classification (NCBI taxonomy): domain Eukaryota; kingdom Metazoa; phylum Platyhelminthes; order Proseriata; family Otoplanidae; genus Parotoplana; species Parotoplana pacifica. Next base: position 4,052 of record JAUYWI010111639.1, read on the forward strand.
AAAATGCAACTACTAGCTAGTCGAACGGAAATTGGGTATCATTTCAAGTACATTTTTAAAGAGATCTTATGTTACAACTTCGTACACAATTATTCAGGGATCCTAGAGGGTTTTATTTTGTTGTTATTATTGGGTGATTCTCAAATTTTGAGTGCAGTTTACAAAAAAAATATTTTAATCTTTGTTTTATATTTAGCAAAATTCTTTTTAAGAAGGGAAGTTTATTTAATAAAAATATCAAAAGGTACAGTTTTACTGTTTTTCATTTGAGATTATTTTTATTTTGTTCGAGAACAGTTTATTTATCAAATTACTGTCTACACCCACCAAATGAATTGTATTTTAATTATATCGCGAATGCATATATTGTAAGCAAAACTTAAATTGTTACTTATTTACAGAGCATAATTGAGCTACAATAATTGTTCAAAGTGATTTTCGTCTAGTTTTGCATCGACCCTATGACAAGAACTATCTCTGAATTATTTTATTTATTTCTACGTCCACTGAAAATGGGTTTTCTTAACAATATTTTGTTATTTTTACTAAAATTATGTATTTTATATGCATACGAAGTATTGAATTTAATCATAAGTTTTATAAAGTTTTTGTTAAAAAACCCATTTCCAGTGGATGTAGTAGGATCCCGCCATTTTTTAAATTACTTGCATCATCAACAGCAATCAGTCTCAGTACCCGTTAATTTAGGCCAATTCGATCAAAGTGAAAATACGATTTTTTGGAGATAGGAATTTAACATAAGACGGGCCATTTGCACCCCAAACAATGCTGCACTTAAGAAATGTATTTTTTATATTCCTATAGTAGTAACAAAATGAAACCATCAAATCTTTCGTTCTCGAAAGTGTAAAGCCTCGAGGCTCCCTGATTATCTAGTTCATTGCTCTTGCATGCAAAACACCAAAACACAATTTTTTTAAATACAAATATTGTCTAGTCAGTCTTATGGAAATTGGGTAGCAAGTTCAAATTTTGAAAAGTTTTAGATAGCAACTATTTAGAATTTATGGGAAACTTCGTAGTTTTACACAATAGTTCATTTACTCTTTCTACTTTTAAAGAAATGCAAACAATTTTGTGAGAAATTGGATTTCATATCTATCTGGTAACTGTTATACAAAGCCTACATTGCTGCAACTCTTTCTGCAACAGGTGATTGTTAATCACATAGATGCACTTTCCCTAGTAACTGTTGCTAGGGATTTCAATGTAACCTATCAACAAGCTATCCATTTTAGTATGTAGTACTCGGTAAATGTACTTGTTGAGGAGGCCACTAATATTTCCAACGATCATCTGTTTTCAAATCCAAAAATCAGAAATTGCCAGTGGAAAAAAGTTTAACAATGAGCTAAGAGAAATCATTTCTGTATGTTTTTGGTTAGCAAATGATGATCGGGCCAAATAAAATGATTTTATTAATATGTGGAGGATGTTTTTTCATACTGAAGTTTTGTTTTTAGATAAAACGACGCAGCCAAGATAACCTACTTATAATAATATTAGCCCGAAATTGTTTTTCTAACTACATCTTATAAGTGAACACGTAAATAAATTGATTGACAAAAATAAAAAAAACATAAAAACAAAAACATGTTCACCACCTTTATCTTGACTTATTTTCAAATGCGTTGATCCATATTAGGATATTTCTTACCCAAATTTGTACATTGTAGACATGGAACTATGCATAATATTCAAACTAATACTTCGTACATAGTTTCATGCAAAACATTAAAGCATTAAATATGTTGGGGTGGTGGAAATATTAAAATTATCATTTTGATAGAGTTAAAAATAATAAATACAGTACATATAAATGTAAAGTATCTTCATAATATAATCAATTATGAAAACATTAAATGGTAATAAAAATAGAAGCTTAGTGATGAATTCCTATAACAGCCCGTTTGTACAAGAATAAATAAATAAATCAATCAATAATAACCTTTTTCTAAATATAATATAATCGATAAGATCTAAATTAAAAAATATGTGTAGGTAAAATCATAGGAAACACAAGTTGTCGGTATTTAGTCAGATGATAAATATTTGATAAATGAACAACACAACATCGCCCTCTAAAGAATAATCAATAACATCTTATGACATCATTTTTTAAATGAAAAAAAAAAACAATGTTCGTGTCGCGTAACTTGTTTGTGTGTAAATCTATAGACGCAAGCATGCGTATTGATTGGTAAAAGTTCTCATGCGAGTGATTTTCTGTGTTGTTTTCGGTTACCAAGAGTTCAGACCTCTGACGACTCAAGGTGCTCCAACAGCAAACAGATAGTATGAGAAAAGTATTCCACTAAATTATATAAAGGTTCGGACAATTATCCAATGACAAATTTAGTGGCAAACTTTTCTTCAATTGCTTGTTGTCCTACATCAGCTACAAATTTCTTCTACGAGGCAATCATTTTAGAAGTGAGAAACTGTGCACATTGGTCTTTGGTAAAACTTTAGGTGTCTGAGGAGTTACTATGGTCTGTGTAGTTAATAAAGCAATTTTAGGCAGAAAATAGAGGTGGGAGGAAGGTGGAATGTGAACAAGACGGCCACTATTAGTTCCAGATGCGCAGGAAGCTGTCCCAGGAGCCGGTACAGACGGCCATTCCATCCTCGGAGACTCCCAGACAGCTCACCCGATTGTCATGCCCGGCAAGAACACCTAGAATGAACAACAGGGTCAAATAGAAGCGGTTCAAAAGGTCATCTTTGCACAATTAAATTAATTACTGATGGCCAGAGACAGGCTAGAAATGCAGAATTGTCTATAAAAAAATCAATATCTGCTGGATGACTAAGAGAACAGATACCGAGAGAGCAAACAAAATCAATATCTTGTGCATTATCGATCTGCAAAAAACCGAAACAAAACTCTCCTACCTGCTCGTTCCTGTTTGAGAGTGTCCCAGATGTTGCAGTTGAAGTCGTCATAGCCGCCCAGTAGCAGGCGCCCACTTTTACTGAATGCCACCGAGGTGATTCCACAGATGATGTTGTCGTGAGAGTACATGCCAATCTCCTGGTCGGCACGGATGTCAAACAGACGACACGTCGCATCGTCGGACCCGGTGGCAAAGGCCAGACCACTTGGGAAGAAGGTGATGGCATTGATGTCAGATTCATGACCAGGAAAGGTCTGTTTGCACTGGCCTTCGCGTGTATCCCACAACTAAAACGATTGCATCAATTTAGTTTAGGTACCTACATACATTCGGAAAGATCGAAATAATTCTGCGTATTTCGAAAACATTATTTAAGAATACGCAATACTTAGTAGACCAGAAAAAACGACGTATATTTTTCAAAAGAATAAACCGATAAACATTCTTCCATGTACATATATTACGACTTTTCTATACGATTAACTTATGTAGGACTTTTTCTTTTTTACGACTTTTCACGGGGCTATAATGCAGTCAGATACCCGGGTGACCTAAAAGAGAGGCCTGTAGCAGGCCTGCGCCATGTTGGGGAAAATATGAAAACATGTTATTAAAAGTTGTTAAACATTAGGAAACGTCTTAAAACCTAAAACTCTCACATTTTTCAAATAACAAAAGCATCAAAAGGACGGCGGTATGGACAGGGCAATAGCTGCAATCCTAAATAGTTTAGATATTCAGACAATTCAGGGGTCCCAAAAACAGACCCCTTAGGATCTCATACTTCCCGTGGATGGATTGGGCTGAAATTTGATACCCAGGTACCTTGGGAAGATTCTTTGACATACTGTTTTAAAAAAATCTATAAGTGACTGAGTTAGGTGCCGATGACGCCACAAGGTCCAAACACTTGGTTAAATGTTTGGTCGGACACCGTAAACTCATCCGACGGCCCTCTAAAAAAAGTAAAATTTAGCCAAAATGGTCAAAATGTTCTTTTACAAAAAAAAACGATTCTAAAGTCAAATATAGATCAAATTGGTTTAAATTTGGTAGATACACTATAAACACTCTATTGTTTAACACATATATCGGGTCTTTGAAAATATCAATTTTTATTCATAGGGTGCAACCTGAGAGCCAGTAAAAAAATTGATGATTAAAAACGTTCCTACTTGTAGAATTTCTTTATATTTTAATGAGCTGTTCCTCACTTGAGTACAAATAAGTGTAGAAAATTTCATAAAAAAATAATGACCAGCACAAAAATTTTGATATTTTTTGTGCCAAAAATTAGAGTAGGCCAAATAAAATTTGAATGGTGTATTGGAATACCTTCAAATTTGGAACATATATTTCCTATTTGATACTCTATTAGTGTGCCTAGTAAAATAGTCATAACATTATCCAAGGTCAGAAATTGAGGTCCAGTGTTAAACATGGATTTTTCTGAAATTCAATTTTAATTAATAAAAGCATTCCAAACACATTAAAAATTACCTAAAAACTAATAACAAATTTTAAATTAATATTTACAGACCGGTCCCAGTAGGGTGGTCATCATAGACCATTAACTAGAAAAGTGATACATTCAGTTTTCTCATCCATTATTTCAAATCATTTTGTTGTTATAAATCTTAAATTTGAGCAATAGACATAAAATCCGTTGTTTTGATTTTAGAGGCAATTGAATTATTTGGACTATGAATATCGATTATTTTTCTCCAGAAATAGTTATTCATAAAAAAAACAAAATAAAGTTTAAAAATACTCAATTTTCATTGGTTGTTGAAGAGCCTATCCGGTTCTTAAATTAAATATTTAAAAATGCAAGATATGCTTTGGATTATTTTATTCAAATCTGAACACAGTATTAATATTAACATTTATGCAAAAATGACATAAAATAGTCAATTTTCATTGGTTGTTGTGGTGCCTGCCCAGTTCATGAAAATCAATATATTTGAAATCCATGTGTTTTATATAAAAGGTTAATAGCTACAGAAATTCTAAAACTTAGAAGATTTCATCAACTTTTAACATTTGGTTGAATAATTAAAGAAACTTTTTTAAAAAATCACAATTTTTTTAATTTAAAGGCTTCTTAAAAATCGATAATCAATATTGATTTTGCCGATGAATTTTTTTTACCAAGGTGCTTGTGCATCAAATTCCATCCAAGTCGGTCCATGGGAAGAATGATTTTCTAGGGGATTCATGTCATGATCCCCCCAAAGACAACAACACACTAAAAAGTGAGGGACAACGAAGAGTTAAATGGTTCTAAAATTCTAGCAAAACATTGTTCAAATTTGAAAATTTAGAATTAGAAAGGCATTAAAAGTAATGTACCAGAATGTTGGATGGCTCACTTTTGTCGTTGCTGGTCTGAGAACCATTTAATGATTTGTGTTACTGAGTACCTAGTGAACCTTACACACCAAATGTGAAGCAAATCGGACAAATTTTAATTTTTGGATCTGGTGACGTCATCGGCCCCTTATAGATCCTTAAAAAAATAATCTTGTCAAAGAATAGTCCCAAGGTACCAAATTTTAGCGCAATCCACCCACGGGAAATATGAAATCCTAAGGGGTCTGTTATTTTGGGACACCCGAGGTACAGTAAGACAAATTTTATGTTTCTGGAAATTACTAAATATAACTGGTTAGTGAAAATGAATTATTACGTATGAGAAAGCCGAATCCACAGCGTTCTGGTTTTGCATTTGAAAGATTTGACGGCATAAAGTGAATTCGACATAGCAAGTACATCCATAGGTACCTAATGGCGACCCAGAAAGAAAAATAATTGAATAGGCACTGTCGACAGGGAACAGCATCGACAAATATTTGGTCTGAAATTATCCTCATCCTTGACAAATTAATGTGTCAACACTATTCCACATCTACATACTTTTAAATGTCTATCGGCGGGAAAAGTATCGCTTTTATTGTTTTGACGACGCTTCTAGCAAGACACTTCATTCTATTATTTCAGAAACTGTCAACTCAGTCACAGTGATGACGACGACGGCAAAGCATAATTTGTACTCACAATTCTTTAGCCAATAAAGAATGATAATCATTTCGTCGTTGACTTTTTAAAGTTTCTTTCTATTATATTATGTGCAATGAAAATTATCGTTTGCTCGAATCAATGAGATAGATGTACTGTACATATATCCATTTCATTGTTTGAATGATAATTTCTTTTCTAGAGAGGGGTAATTACTTGCCCCAAACAATTATATGAAAACCAAGACAGCCTTGCCAGAAATGTCTTTGACAGTCCCTTTCCCAGAATAGAATCTTACTACTGATTTTTATTGGAATTGTTATAGTAATTGTTAATTTTTTAAATTTTATAAAGTAATAGAAATGTAAAAATAAAGTGTTTTACTTAGCTGCAGTTTTTCTGGCGGAGGTGTGGGGGGTGGGGTGGCGAGCACAGAATAATCATTTATTACTCTATGGTGGCGAGTATAAACCACCCCAAACAGATTTGCTTACATTATTTGGTAGAAGTATGTAGGTATATAAAAATAAATTTATGTTGAAATTGTGTATAATATATTGTAAAGTTTGAGCACATGACAATCCTCTGTAAAATAGCGTAGGAACGAGTTCTCCAATAAAAAAAACCTTCATCTTTACTGGAGTGGGTTCCTGAGCCATCACAAAAATGTCATTAGGAAAATTGACAGAAAAATATCCCTTGTTAGGAGTATCATCATCATCGTTGCCGTCTCCTGTAGAGGTTGACTGCCATGATCCGCCACTTTTCTCTGTTTTGCGCCAGTCTCACTGCTTGAAGATAAGTCAGACCTGTCATTTCTTTGATATCGTCTATCCATCGTCTAGGTGGTCGCCCTCTCTTTCGATTTCCTTCTACACTTCC
>JAUYWI010111650.1:0-10867 GCA_034780595.1 Parotoplana pacifica
CCGAGAAGGATGGAGAAAGTGGATACCATAGAATTGAACCTGCCTAATAACTGATTCGGCAGAACACTATAGATAGATAAATCTCCCTGCATTTTCACCTTTCATCCTTTACTGACTTTTGTCTAGCTCTGAATCTCAAATACTCCGTTTTTTGCCTGCTAATTCGCATTCGTCCTCCATTGTGTTTTCTCATAGACACTAAAACAAAAACATTTAAATATGTGCTAGGTCATTTAGGATGAGTATTATTATATGCTGAGTATCACACGTTTATAATAACCAAGCTATTATCTGACTGTATCAAAACCTTCTTGTTTGAAATTATTGATGCGTAAGTCCTAAGATTTTAAATCTAAATAATTAGAAACGTGTTTGAAGCTTATTTAAAAATACATTTAATTAGACATTGTAAATACCTATTTGAGGGGCTTATATAAATCCTTCAATTAGTGCATGATGTACTGTTTTCTATGATAGCACCTAATTAGGTAGCAGAAGTTTGTACTTTTATCTGAAGTGAGTCTCTGTTCAATTTGAAATTCGGTCACTGTCAACACTTTTCTAAAGATATATTTGTATATTTTCCTATATATATAAAACTTATACAGCACTGTATCAACGCTAGCACTAATTGTATTATTTATTATTATAAAAAATCTCTGTAATACTATTGTTAGGGTAAATAGACTAGAGAAGATAAAGAGGTGTCCTTCCTGACTAGTAAATGGATGATGTATTCACTATCTAAAGGCGAGTTTACAATGACATGTATTTGATAAATGGGTGTATTTGATAAATGTAGATCAGTGTTATAAATTTATGATCAGAGTTGTACACTCTATTATTAAAAATACACAGTACCAGGAATGTAATGTATGCATATTCGCTTTGTTCCAAATAGTGTATAAATATGCGAGTGTTTTATTTGTTTTATTAGAAAACGCTTTTATTGTTAAACAAATAAATCGTATATGTGTAGGAAGAAGCTTACAATTTTACTAATTGTTCTTAAATGCATTCAAGAAGCAAAGAAACGCAAAGCAAGGAACAACCGTTGAAGATGATGGGTTTGTCCAGGTTGGTTATCAGAATAAAGAAATTAGTGAATTAAATTTACTTATTTCTCATATTAGTGGCAACGGTACTGAATTAATTCAAAAGTATTTCAGAATGAATGTGAACATCTATAACACTCATAGAAGACAATTTATAGCGCTATAGCATTCGAATTCCAGTTTTTCCAAGCGAACGATTTGCAATCACATTACTTTTTCTGGCATTTCGGTTCAGCCTAGGTCGTGCTACTATTTCCAATATTCCTGTGAAGTATTTTGGAAACAACATAGCCGAGCTCACAGAAAAAGTGGATAGATAGAGCTGATGGTTTCTGGCAACAATGTAATTTTCCCAATTGTATTGAAGCCATTAACGGTAAACATTTTATGATTCAGTGGCCGAATTTGAGTGGTTCTATAAACATACTTTCAGCATTCAATGCTTTGCCATGTGTGATTATGACTACAAATTTACTTTTTGCAGTGTGGAAAGTGCAGGTCTTGAAGGGGACGTTACAGTCTTTAGGTAATCTTGATTATATCAATCACTAGTAAATAATACTCTCAGAATTTCTTTACGGCGCTGTTGAAGCGTTGTTGTTCTCCATAATGTTTTGCAAACTAACAAAAAAAAAATTCCGATAGTAAGTTATACATTCCCAAAGATTTTGTTGATAGTAAGTATTTAAAATGACTGCTCAATACTAAGTGACGGATGGAGGCGAGAAGTCTTAGGTCAAACTGGTGTTAAAAATGTCTCTTGCTTTGGGTTCGATATGCACTCAAAAAGCGCAAGCGACAGTAGAAAGACTTTTTTATTGGTGCAAAGGGTTCTTTCTGTTCCTCGGAAAAATAATATAATTTAAATAATAGTTTTAGTTTGTAAATTATAGATGAGATAAACTTACATAATAGTCCGTTATTCATTTGTACACTGCAAAAATAATACGTAAAAAGACGTCTCATGAGCAGTCAATTTGTTTCACGTCTCACGAGACGTATTTTACGTCTGATCAGACGTAAAATTTAAATCTGAAGTCTGATCAGACGTAAAAAAACGTCTCATGAGCCGGCAATTTGTTTCACGTCTCATGAGACGTTTTTTACGTATTTTTTTTGCGGTATACTTTATACCAAATCTTTGTTAGAAAAAAAAATTCTTATTTTAAATATGTTGTTAGGTTCAGAAATCTGATCGAAACAGAATTTAGACTCCGTATTGATAATTAATCATTTTAAATAATATATCATCAACAATTATATTACAAATATGGTACAAGGAACTATAATATAGGTATTATGTACATAGGAACTACAAAATTACTAGGTACAGTATATTCATTAGAGTCCCTAAAAATTAAGAAAAATACAATGTCGTCATTGAAGAACTTGAAGCCACATCACTTGCTTGTTGGTAAGTATTCATAGGAATTGTCATCATTCCTGGAACAGTCTGAACAGGCGGTATAATTAAAGAATACAGTAACTCCTGAATTCGTAAACATTGCGTATCAAGTGACTTACCAAAAAGCTAGCATTCACCTTCTTTTCATGATGAGAATCCAGTGCTCCAGTTGCTGTTTCAATTAAAGATGTCAGTTGAACGTCCGATTTAGAACGCTTCTTTGACCTTGAAGGGCTGACGGGGGATAAATCATGCTGCTACCCATCAGTATTTTCCTTGTCACTAATTTCATTGATCATCAGAAATAGTTTCAAAATTTCACTTTGTAGAGCGACTAGAACTGTGACTGTGAAGCCATCGCTATATAGAAGTATTGCTACTTAGCTTTTTAGAAGCCGCGTCAGCACTCTTTCCTTTTAAACCATTTTTTATTCGCCCGTATTCCCTTTTTAGTATTTAAAGCGTGATTGTGCATTTTAAAGTATTTGACACTTCTTTCCACGTAGCTTGGTGCTTCTGTATATCTTTCTAATCCTTCAGAGTAACATTGTACAATTCTGGCTTCAGTTGTACATTAATTTATAAGTGTTAACCAAACAAAAGTTGCTGCTTTCATTGATCTAGTTTTTGTTTGTCTTAATTCTTGCGACATAACAATTAACAGAAGCATTAGAACACAAAAATAATACAAATCAAGTATAATGACAAGCAAATTCTCCCAATGGGGGAATAAGTTCATAAAAAGTAGAGCTGTGACCAACTAGAGTGTATTGTTACTGATGTAAGTACATACATTCGTCGGTCCACTGTAAGTACGCCAGAGTATAGTGTATAACACTTTTACAGAGTGAGTGTATAACATACAGTATACACGCCATTGTAAACCCCGCTTAAGGCTTGTATCGTTTATTTCGAAAACGGAACTATCTTTGAAATTTTTCGAAACTCGTATTCTGCTACTTAGCAAAACTAGTACGCTCTTAACAATAGCACTGAACTTTGGGTTTTACAGTACGCACATAATGATATGAAAGTAAAATGTTTAAAAAATAATAAAACAACTTTACTTTAAGTACTACGTACTTACTCGTAGAGGTAAGAATAAGGCTGGGAGAGTATTCTTTGTCACACTAATATCGTCCTAAAGTAAATCATCTTGTTTTTTTTTTACTTATCTATCTAGCTAAGTGTTAGTATTCCATATCTATGGTTATTGTGTATTTTTATTAACAAATTACCTACGTTTTTTCACCCATACCTAAACAGGCTGCTGTATTTTGATTTTAGCTTGTAGATGAATTCTCCTACAAACCAGTTACCAAATGCGATGTGGAAGCTTTTGTTCACCTGTACAACCATTTGGGGATGCCGGGAACTTTCCAGCAGATCGACGGGGTATTTGGCGCCTGCATAATCGATGCTAACCGACATAAGGTTTACCTGGGACGTGATACTTTCGGGGTGAAACCTTGCTTTTATTTCTATGAAGAGAATGGAATACTGGCTGTTGCTTCAGAAATTAAGGGTAAGGTATTGTGCATTCCTATTTTTTACATCCACAGGATTATCTTATAGTGTTGCTCACTGGAATAGTTGGAAATTTGTGAGTGAGTCATGAAAATATTTTGATATCATTCTGTAGTGATTTACCCAAAAAAATCATTTGTTATTGAATGCTTATAAAATCCTTTTATCATTTTTTGGCGCATTTGGAATAATTAAATAATTTTGATGTCCATATTTCACTTAAGTCAGCAGATCGCTAACAACTGAGTAGTCATTGAAGCATAATGCTTTTAAAAAATGATGAAACTTTAATGTACCTCTAAATTTTTGGTTCTACAGTAAAGTTGGTCTTAAAACTGAAATCCGTTTTGACGTTGAAACAAATTTTTTTTCAACTGAAACGGATTATTTTTTTGAGAGTGAAATTTTACAAATTCCAAAATAAAACTTAGTATTCAAAATTTTAAATAAAAAAAACATTTCAAAGTAAACACATCATAATAAATCTAATTTTTATATCTTGACTTTAATCGGGACAAGCCATTTAGATTTTTGACATTTCTGCTCAGATGTATTTTGGAATAACGGAATTTTTATTATTTCTGTAATTACCTGACAAGTTCTCTCTCTTTTTAAGGCATCATCGAGGTGTTACAGTCAATGAACAAGCCAGTTTCTGAGATTCGTCCGGTGCTGCCAGGTCACTACGTGGAAATGGATGTATCATCAGAAGGAAAAGTGTCCAACTTAAAGACATTCGCATTTACTCAGATTGGCGAAGTGCCCAAGTATCGCACTTTATCGTTTGACATCGAAAACGCATGGCAGATATCACCCAACATGTCTAAACGAAAGCAAGCACCCAATGGACTCAACATTAGCGAGAAAATATTTGAAAATATTCGAACATACTTCAACGCAGCGGTCAAGAAGCGTCTACTCTCAGAAAGAAGAGTTGGTTGCTTGTTGTCAGGTGATTTTTAATATAAATATTGGAGAATAAAGCATTTTCTCCAACTAAAAATACTCAGCAGTTGCCACAGATTTCAATGTTATCTACTATAGTTTTCAGAGGCTGGATAGAACACAATGCGATTTACGCAAAGATGAATTAGCAGAATTTGTTATCGCTGCTTCAGATGAGCCAACCAATGAAATTCAAGATTTTTCTTTGTAATCTTTGGTTATGGTTGGCAAAAATCAGTGGTTTTGTATTAATACCAGACGTTATATAGTAGGTATAATTGAAATCTGTGATTAATGTAGCAATGATTACATACTTTTTAGTTAATTACGAAATATTAAAAAGTCAAGTGTAAATAAAAACTTAAAAATACAAATAATATTCTGTAAGTATCCAGTAGTTAACTATATTACGTCTTTAGTTGCAGGTAAGGAGGTACTTTGTATTGTAGATGGCCGCCATACAAAAAATTTCGATATACCTACCTAGGTTGATTTAAAAAATAGAAGAAAACTACCTTATCTATTGAAGTATATGAAAGAAAGAAATACTTTGACTAGTAGGTACCTAACTAGACATGAACAGGCTATTACACGGCAAGTTGCATTGTAATAATTGTAAATTTTCTATTACACAGCAAATTAAAAATAGCGATTTTCTATTACACAGAAAATAGTATTAGTACATACCACAGATTTTAATTATACTTACTATACTTTTACAAAAAAATTGAGATGCTTAAATATTGTGTTTGGTATACTGGAATTCCTTTTTAAGGAAATCCAAACACATTTTACCTCTAACAATTTTCTATATTTTTAAGTAACTTTTATTCTTTAACTTAGGTATTTGGGGGTTAACTACAATTATGTATATAATTCACACTTGAGTTCCATGTTTTCTTTACTCCATCAATTGGTACAGTTTCTTTCGCCAACCAGAAAACAAAACTAGATTTTAAACGATAACGTATTTTTAAACAAGTAATCCGTCTAGTCTAACTATCTATAACGTCTTTGGTTCAAACATATCGGTTAAAGAAATCAAGTGAAATAGCAACATTTCATCAGAACATTATTTAAAAAAGGCTTTTAGGTTGCATTCTGATCACTAAATCCAAAAATCCATTATTAGTGATGTTTGAAATACGTCTACCAAATCTACCTACTCTATGAGTTCTGGATATTTGTTAAAAAATCTATTTCTGCGATTTTCCAAGGGCCGTCATGTGACAAAATAACAGAGGGTTAATTTTATTGATGTTTGTTATACTGATTATTGGTCTATTAGAAACTATGTCGTTTGCAAATTCGTTATCATTGACGATGGCATTTTCTCATAGTTAAGAAACTGATTTTCTACTAGGCTTTTCGATATTATAGCAGAGCTTTTTTTCCTATTCTGGTTGGTATTTAAATATTTTTCTAGTGGGTTTTTTTGGTTGTAGCCTAATAAAATCAACGGTGTCCTCTTAATTCTGGTTTTAGTTTTCGAACGATTTTATTTTTATTTCTTTTGAAAATAAATGTCTGATTTCTGCTTAGGGTTAATTTAACTTTTTGTTGTCTTCGATAGTTTCAACAGTTGTCCAGTCGTCTGATTAGATCGGACTTTATGAGCAATAGAGCCATGTAAATGGCAACGAAATGCTTAGCTCGTTTTTCAAAAACGTTTTTTTACGAGAATTCAGCTGTTGATATGCTTCTGAATTCTGTGGAAATGACATTGAATTTGACCACTTTTGATATCATTTGTAAAGAACAAATATTGATTTCTCTTTTTTTCAGGCGGCCTTGACTCAAGCTTAGTGGCTTCGCTCACTGTGAAAAATTTGCGTGAACAGGGAATATCTTATCCAGTCCAAACGTTTACAATTGGTTTGGCTGGCAGTACAGATGTTATCGCTGCTCGGAAGGTAATTGCGTGTTTTGTATTACTTAAAACAAAATATTTCGAATATACGTAATATCAGCGTTCCTCAAACCCCGTTTTCAAGGCCATTGGGTTTTTATTTAAATTATCATTGTAGCCTTTCCAAGAATTTGTGTGGCTTTCAGAATGGTTATATAAAAATCTCAAATACCTACACAGAGTAATAATTATGCAGAGGTCCGACCCACCAATTTTGAAATGAAGCAGTGAGAAAAGTATCAAATTCTGTGTAAATTAATTGGGTAGGTATAAATCTGAAATATCTTGTAAACATTTTAAGGTGCAAAATAGTTTTGCCTAAAAACTGCACATTCTCCTATCTCCGCAATGTTAAAAGGTAGGAACTCATAGATATCGTCCATACCATATGAGTAAGGATACGAGTAAGGATATGAGTAAGGACATGAGTAAGGATACCATATGAGTAAGGATACCTTTCATTACTCTATGGTCCATACCATCTCCAAAATTTATAAAGAGTCGGATCTCTATGATACCCACCTAATTTTAGGTGATAACCTAAAACGCTGGCTGACTGTACTTCGATGTTTATGTTTCTGTACACTGGTCTATTTATTATCTTACTTTACAAATAAATTTGCACCATTTTTTTATGTATAATGATTTTAATATATTGATTTTAATTGTGATACTGGCCTTCATAATAAATAGATTTTTAATTTTGGCCTGTATAAAAAAAAGTTTGCGGAACTCTGATAATATATGTGTAGTAATAGACGTTAAATATAGACGTTAAAAATAAAAAGTAAAACAAATATTTAGGTGCAACAGAATAGAAATTTCTATATTGTCAATTTAGAGAACTGCTTTTCATTCTTACCTATAAATCCAACTTCCTATTGACTTTTTTTTTCAATTATAAATCGCGCCATACAAACTCGATTGTATATTTTGTACATAGGTACTTTGTAGGTAGGTACCTACTAATGATCTTCTTTGTGGACAGTATTTTAATATTTTATATACATGTTTTATCCATGTAAAATGTTTAATGTTGTAATTCTAATTGTAGTATATTTATTCTTAAAAATAAAAGCTGGCCTAGATAAGCTATGCCAAATTTTTTTAAATATTGTTATTATATATATATACCCCATATATAATCATTCAGAATTGCTTTACTATACCTACTCCTGCATAAAATATTATTTTGTCTATCGCCTCTGTGGTACTTTTCCACTCTCAACATTAATCTGGTATTAAGCCTATTAATTTTACTAATATGTTAAATTATAATAATAAATTAACTACCATTTCATTGTATTGATAAATAAATTAATAAGTCATTGTTTAAAGCAGAATATGTAAAGATTCCCTACTCTATAGTTTAGTGAATGTATTGTTGAGCTATGTATAATAATAATTAACCATCACATTGTATTGATAGAGAAATTAATAAATCATTGTTTAAAGCAGAATATGTAAAGATCCCGTACTCTATAGTTTAGTGAATGTATTGTTTCAATAGATTACTATAATACTTAGATAGCGGATAAGGAACCTGTGTGAATGTAGTTGTGAAATTATAGCCCATCAAGTAGTTTTTAGCAAATAAATTTGAGGAGAGTATAGTCTAGGATATTTTTGGGGTGAACATGCTAATTTTATATATGTAAGTAGATACCTAGTGTGATTTTAAAAGCTGTTGTTATAGTTTCTTTTGCTTGAGAGATAGAAATTTAACCTGGAAAAAACCGACTTAATCTAAAAGGAATAAAATTATGGCGCAAGATTAATTTTTAAAACCTTATAACGTCGTATTATTTTTTACCATGTTTGGTGCTTTTATCATTCTTGTACCTAACTAAAATAACATTTTTTTCTATCTAAGCTACCTAACAAAATTTGTGGCGTTACAGTCTTATTATATTTCTATATCTCTAAAAATTATCAATGTTCTGTGGTTGTTCTTAGGTATTTGAATTTTAACTGGTATAACGTCATCTGATAAATGCCTGCTAGTTCATATCACGATAAATGTTGGTGTTTTAAACCTGAATCAAGCGGATAAGACAACCATTTGGATAAAAGCTTTTGAGGCGCTAGCGAGATCCAACAATGAAAAGATTCAGACGAATCGTACAATTTCATAACTAATTGTGGGATAGATGCACTAGAAAAGATTCAAAATATTGTTTCGCCTATTGATATTGAAAACATTGCGTTTAAAACATTGAAAGTTTGTATAATGAATTTTATTCAACCTAGGAAGGGAATTACAAGTGTTGAAAGGACTAACTTTTATAGCCTAAAGCAGCTTGAATCTGAGTCAGTACAGGATTCGTTGTCAGATGGAAAGAGGCAATTAAATATAGTAATTTTGACGAATTAAAGCACTGTGTGATGATCCTACTGAAGAAATGTTGTTGGTAGCCATCATATCTGGTGTCAATGATTCTGACCTCAAGAAATGTTTAATAGAGACGGCCACCATAAAACAAATAACAGTAGAGAACCTTCTTCAAATTCAACGAAATTCCAAGCAAGTGAGCACATTTGTTGGAAGCAATGGAACGTTCAAAACTGAACCCGAATGCCATGAAGATATTCACTATTCGTATGTCAAGTCGTATTCACTTTGGGGTAAGAAGCGTGAGCAACGTCAATGTCCAGCGTTTGGTGAGAGATGCACACTGTGTAAGAAGTTGAATCACTTTGCTTCGGTATGAAAGTCAAAATTTAATTTTTCTGGTGTGCATGACATCAAAATTGACAAGGAAAGTGGGGAAATTGAAGAGTTGTGCTACCTAACTTATGACAATAGTGGGTCAATATTTGCTATTTCTGAAAGGTTAGAGAATGTAACAATTAATGATGAGGTCATCTATGTCTTATTATATTTCTATATTTCTATTATCTATATTTATGGTTATTCTTATTTCAATTTTAACTGGAATAACGTCATCTAATAAAGATTTGCTTAGTTGATAAATGACTGCTAGTTGATATCACAATAAAATTAAAGTCCATTTATAAACATTAAAATTATTACATACATAATTATTATGTGTTATTGATAGCAGCTACCTAATTTTAACAGTTTCTAAAACATGACTGCCCCTGTTTCAATTAGGTTGCCGACTATCTGCAGACGGAACACTACGAGGTGAGCTTTACTGATGAGGAAGGCATCCAGGCTGTGGACGAAGTTATAGAACTAATTGAAAGCTATGACATTACAACCATACGAGCCTCAGTTGGTAAGAATCATCTAGTCCTTTATTTGTGTTTACACAGAGTTGGCTACTCATTCCATATTAGTATTTTTTATAATAAAAAAAGCATTTTTATAATCTTTCTCAAAAGAAACTGTACAGGTATAGCTAGATACATATTATGTATATTTACAGAAATCAATATCATATATATATACATATTCAGTAGGAAAATATTTATTGCACTAAATCTACACAGTATAAAGAGAATCTTTTTAATATTCTTCCTATTATTAGCAAAAAGATATTCAAATGGCACGGTTTCTTTGAGAAAAATCCAAGATATCCAAAATATTTTAAAATTTTATAAAACTATAATATGATCAGGATAATTTGATTTCCTTTGTTATAGGTAACGAGCAATTTTTTAAACTTTGATTTATAGTATTTATAGGGTAATTAGTTTTATAAAATTCTTACTGCAAGAAAACATTCAAAATAATATTTGTCAAGCCTTCGACAGTACTAACATCATAGTAATGAATGTAATCCAACCAAAAGATGTGTAAAAACATAAATATGACTTCAACATAAAGCAACATCCCTTCAAGATCAAATCAAAACTATGTACACAGGTGCATTTTGTTCTACACCCAAGCTGAAGCATGATAAGATGGCCAGTCAAGCTCGATGATTGAAAATACCACTTGGTATATCCAAAATCCAAAAATCGAAATCCATAAAACAATACCGTCAGAAATGAAAAATGTAAAATAGTAAAAATGCAAAACAATAACAAGAAATATGGTGCGGGATTTAGGACCCTCAG
>JAUYWI010111661.1:0-10867 GCA_034780595.1 Parotoplana pacifica
TTGATCTTAACCCCTCCCCCCCGTAACGAATATTGAACTTTGTCCCCGAACGCATCTACCGATTTGGATGAAAATTTGAACCAAGAAGGAAGATGAAGATATTATGCAACTTTTGATTTTTAAAAAATTATGTTCCGACCCGACCCCCTCTGAAAAAATGCAGTTTGACCTAATTTGGGCAAAATTTACTTTTTACATAAATGTAACTATCGATTTGTGGTGTCATATAATGATGAAATTGCATAAAATGTGGTGTATATTCTAGATATATTATGGGTTTTTAAAATTTTTATTTTTTTTGTGCCCGGGGTGCAACCGAGAGCCTTTTTTCTAAACATTTTGAAATTAAAAAATTCCAACGAATACCTTTCTTTCAGAAATTTCTCTATTTGTGCCGCCCGCAGTACATGATTTTCATTTCGTAAAAATTTCAGAAAAATGTAATGCGCCAAAATAAATCTATCCACAGGAAGTATGAAATTCTGCTCCCCCTCTTTTCCCGCTTACCCACCAAGGGTTAATCTAAAGATTTTGTTCATTACAACACATTCTAAATTGGTTTCTTCATTTTAAAGTAAGGTTTTGAAATTAAATATAAAGCAACCGAGGTTTTAGCATTGAAATTCGTGTTTTTAAGGACCTGCCCCAATTGGTGGGCCCATAGAAATAATTTCTTAAATTCTTCGCCTTATTTCTCCAGAACGAACATTCTTTAATTATCACGGCACTAAGCTGACCCCTCTACCCTACCGTAGACCTCTATTCAACTTTGAGATAATAATTTTTTATTTGGCTTTCAATTCCGAAGCTCTAAGATAAATTTTCAATTTCTTTGTTAATTCTATGGGATTAGGTAGAGTGTAAAGATTTCCCTTGTCTGTCCGAGATATTGTAACAATCACACTGATATCAATTGCGATGAGCTCTCACCTTTAGGTGCCACTAGCTAACCCTAACACTGCTAGTCGATTTCTATGGGTTTTAGTCTTTCAAATCATCTATTTTTATTTCTAAGGACGAGGCAAATTCCTTGATGATGCAGCCACTGGCCATGGGCTACTACATCAGCACTGCAGTGCCTGGTCCTCTCCCTTCATGGTTCTGGTCGTCTTGTCCACAGGCGAGTCGCGAGTGTCCTTCCTGTTTTAAAGCCGCCCTGCACCACCGATGGTCGCTGATGAATGCGGATGATGGAACTGGACCCAACCCTAGCAAACAACATGATCTGGACTCAAATGGGACATGTGATGTGTTACGTTTTGTTCTAGAAACGTGCAATGCCTTGTCCTGGCTTACCATGGACCCTATTACTAATGACAGACGGTCTTGTCTTCCTCTGCACATTCTTTACTTGCTCCAGCTCTACCATGCTCAACACGCATTTCTATAGATATCAGACACGACACCGCGCCGCTAAGCGATATCTGTGATTTATTTGTCGTCGATGTGTTGGGTTTGGTTGCAGGCTGTTCTCGTATTTTATGAATGTTTCAACATTGCCTGTTTTTGTCTTTCTCCAAAGATTACTACTTCTAATAATAATTTCCCGCCAAATACATTATACTCCCAATTGTTTGATTCGATTGTGTTTACCCATTGCATACCATTCAGCTGCACGTGCAAACGACGCAATGATATGAGATTGACTTTTTACTTTAATATGAGATAACAATAAATTAAAGAGTAAGATTTTAATTATAATGATTCTACTACAAACCATAAATTTTTGTTTATTTCTTTTGCGACTTACATTTAACCAAATACAACTTTTTTCAAAGTTTTACCTACAAGCATAATGAATCCGGCCATATTTTGCGTGTTTCTTTGTTTAAGCTGCCATAATTGTAAAACATATCCTCCATAAACATTGCTCCTTCCCGGCCTCAATTTATTCTGGCAACTTCGCTTGTATTTAAACCATCGATCTTCCTGTGACCAGTGGATATTATTATGAAGTTAAACTCGCACATTCGTCCATATTTTTCATCTTCCATTTGTTTTCCTCTTCTATTTATACATAATAGGTTCTATAACTCCAAATCGTTAAAATTGAATCCACACCTATCTGATTTTTGTTTTGGACACCTATCCATAAAATTATTATTCTTATCGATAGGTGCTATTTTTTGGGAGAAATTACACATATGCTCGGTTTTACTATTTGTTCCAATTCTGACTCAGACTTTGACTTGGTTTGAAATCGTTTCTTTAATATAGTCTGGTGATAATTTGCTATTAAAAGCTTGGGGTAGTTGAAAACCACAAATTATTTGGTGATTTCTTTTGGTTTGTGTATGAAACTGTCTCAGAGTATTTTTATTAAAAGGTATGCATTTGAAAGATAAATCAGAACTAACATTTCACTACAATACTATTTTGGTGTGTTCCACGATTTTCTGTGGATAACAAGCAAGCCGAAGTTTCTCTAATTTTCATTTTTTTGTAAGCATTTCTATTTTCGTATTATACCAAAGAGCTCCTTTTCCTTAGTAGAGATCATACATCTAAAACGACACATCCTTACATATAGGATTGATTTTTTAACATTTATATTTTGGTTGATGCATGAAAAAATGTAGAAAATTTCATAAAAATATATTGACCAGAAAAAAAGTTATGAAAATAAAATTATATGAAAACAATCAAAATGACCAATATTGAAATATCGATGGAAAACCAAACTGGAATTTTAATTTTTTAATTATAATGGATTACTGGATTAATTTCAAATATGGTATATTTTGTAGTTTACCAATAATTAACTGTTGGCTAGCTTGTTCTTTGTTCAAATGATTCAAAATTCGCGATAATGGAACTTATAAGGTCTAAAAATCGATAATCAATATTGATTGTTAAATACTTGACGTTGGATGCTTTGTGTACTAAATTTCTTCCAAAATCCGTTTCTATGGGGATCTAGACATCTAGACCCATGACCCTCTCCCCTCAGTAATAACAGGAACAATGAATAATGAAGGACTAATATTGTAACAAATATTTTCCTATAGTACTTGGACACCAAAGCATAGATTTAGCAGGTTTGTTATTTATAATCCGATTTTATTCCTACAAAAGAAACATTGCGACATTGTAGTTTTTATAAACTATTCATTTAGGTTGGGTTTTTTTCATATGATATAGATCAACGAATTTCCTGTTTTGATTTGTGCAGTAATGAATTAATGTTCTTATTTAAAACTTGGAATTACTGTCATGGACAGCATTCATTTCTTCAATGGTACCTACAACATCCACAATATGCTTGCATACCTCCAGCAGATATTCTTAATAGCATTGCAAAAATAGGCAATTGATTTTCGAGTAGTCTGTTTTATGGAAATATTTACTGACTAATTCTATTAATGGGTTTTTGGTTCTATCTATATATGTGATTCTGGCAAAATGGCAGTATCTACATCTAATTTGTATCTCTTTTTGCAGTGCTTTGATGTTTATGGAGGTGTTCTATGATTTATTTAATAATGTTAATGTAATAAAATGTCAAAGGTTGTCAAGTAAAGAAAATTCTGGCCCTAATTATACATACTATTAGATTTCAGTTATAATATATTATGTGTACATTATATTATGACAATTTGCTGCAAATATGAATAATCCATTATTTAAGTAAAAGTTGTACTATTTATCTATGTACCATTACATTATGTTTCATTGTTGCAAATTTTTACTTCTGTTTGTCTTAATTCTATGCTTAAGTCATCGCGGTAAAATCGAATTTCTGGTTTGTGTATATTTTGTTACCAGGGAAAATCAAGTACATAATTAAATATTGTTACGCCATCTTTCAACTATCATGCACGAGTAATACGCACGATTTTAGCACCGTCCTCACCAAAAGCCAGCTGCTTAATATCTATGAAATAGGTTTATTTTGAAATAGTAGAATTTATTCAAAAACTAAGTTTTTATCATCTGTTTAGGTTTTGCGTCATCTTGTCAAAGAGATTATGTGAGTAATTCATTCCTATTCCTTTTCCAAAGTAAGCTACGTTTGACAGTTGAATTAATATAGTTGTAACTTCTTTGAGCAGTTGGTATAATGTATTTCTACTTAGCTACTAAAAATTGTTTTAAAACATTTTGATTATTCCTGGTAAATGTGTGTATATGTGTTTATAAGTTATTTATTTATTTAATACCCATTTAACAGTCACAATAGATCAATCTGTACTTGAGCGGTTTCGATCTATCCATTCTCTAAAACTACTGTATTAAATATTTTTTAAACTACATACTTGATTTGTTAATAATATTTTCCAACATTCAATGATTTTGTATTTAGTTGATTTATTTATTATAAGATATTATGAACTTTACGATTCATAGTTGCTTCCTCTGAGATCTATGACCTGTTATTTTAGATATTTATTTTTAAATTAAATCTGGGCACTTAGTAATATGGTCTTTATACCCGTTTTTGTTTTATTATTGTTTTCTGACTTTTTGTCTCCCCTTAATCTTTCTAACTTCATTCTATTTGTTCAATGCATGGGAATTTTCTTTCAACAGATTTTTGTGACAAATTATAAAACTAATGAAAATTAGTTGGGCTGCTTCATTTAAGCGATTTGTTATCAATTTCGATTGTTTTGTTGTTCCCATGCTTGTCTATCGAAAAACGCAGCTAAAAGGACCACTGGTTAATCATGAATGAGAATTTTCTAATTATGTTCACTATTTATGTTAACTTTTTTGTTCTGTTATTCCAATGTTTTTCACATCTTTCAATAATAGATTTGTAGGTAGTTAATTATTAATTTAAATTCAATTTATAAATGTATTTTAATTAGTTCTATTTATATAAACTGAGTTGCTATGTGTGTACATTTTAACGCGTGAAGCGAAACCACGTTTTGTAAATATGATGTATGTACAGACGACGTCAATATTTGCTTTATTTTTGACCTAAACCAAAATGGTGCACATATTAAAGTGATTTTTAATTTATTTATCACACTAACATGCAAAACATACAATACCCATGTATTCCCATTTCAAATCACGATTTTCTACTGCCCATAATATCGACTGCTTAGTACCGTATTTCTTCATTTTGTGCACTAAAATTGCATAGTTATACATACATGTTTATTATTTGATGTAGGTACATATAATTATTGATTATTTCTTCTTAAATGTATTATTCTATATTCATATTGTTTTGTTTAATTTTTGAACTGAACTATTTCATTGACAGTGATCTTGTGTATGACTGGTCTGAGAGTTATAGGCAGTGCTTTATTATTACATTTTTTAGAGAAATGGGGGCTCTGCTGTTTTGACTTTGAATCCTAGAGCCATGATACAGTACATTACTTTCTGAATAGAGCATTGTCATTTTATGTATCAGTTTGAAGACAAATACAATAATTTTCATATATATGTTTAGTTTGTTTAATTGACCAAGAATTTATATATTTTTATAGCAGTTTAGTTGTGAAAGAAAATGACCTATTTTTCGATTGTTTCAATGTTAGAAATAAATGTGACAAAACAAAATGACAAAAATATATCTCTATCAATCTGCTTTTTTAAGTAAAAGTTGCGATCCTATGATAAATATAGGCTGTCCTGAAAAAAGTTTTGACAACAGACAAATTTCGTTTAATTAATCTGTGATATAATAAGTATTTGCTATTTTTAGACTTTTTCTGATGTACACTGGAAATTCCGGGAATTTTTCATGTCTAATAATATCTCCGATAAAATTCCGGGAATTTCCGCCACTACTGTAGTAAGCGTGTAGCTCGCTTGTCAAACAGTATGGCTAAATTAGAGAAGCAAAACATCAATTTTTTTCATTAAAGTGTTGCCACTAAACAATAATTCTGGCATAAAAATACATGAGCTACTTGAGATTGTGGAAGAAGGCGTGGAAGAGAAGATATCGAAAGAAACGTGGGCTCTGGTAGGCCAAGAACTCAGAGAACAAGAAAATATTGCTTTGGTTGCAGAAATGATAGATAAAATAATGGAGTTTTAGTTAGAAATATTGCTGGGCGACTTGGTATACACAAAACTCAGATCCATGAAATATTATCGGAAGATTTAGGAAAGACTTATGTGGTAGCAAGATGAGATATTTTATCTAAGGTGCACGACAGAGATTGGTCGTTTGTGATGAAAATTGGTTTTACTATCAATATTGGCCTGAGAAAATTGCTATCCATAGATGGGTTCCATGCGATGGAAGTGGTGATGCGGTAGCACGTCCAGTTATACCTCGAAGGACAATGTCTGCAAGAAAAGTACATATCATCGTCACATCTAATTTTACTGGTTGCAGCTACCTGGAAATTCTTGAAGATAGTGGCAGTGTTATATGCTGACAGGAATGTTGAGTTCAATTATTTTCAAACTCAGCATCAAATCCCTGCTGAACGATTATCATAAATGCATGACAGGCCTCATGGGGCGCACTCAGTCAGAAATTTTGTGGAAAAAAAACTCGTAATCACAAAAGTGAAAGTCCCCCTATTCGCCCGATCTCAACCTGCTTAACCGTTTCAGAAACCTATAGAAACTAGTCGACAAAAGATTTCATTTGATAATGTTATATCAACAGATTTCTACAATCATTGACTATTGCAAAAATGGGTGAGCAGTTCGAAGAACTTTCACGACATTGTCAAATGGTGATAGAAATTGGAGGTGTGCATATCCGCCCAAATGAACAGTTATAATTCCAGGTTTTAAATTATACACTAATAATTCACTTAATAATTGATAAACGAACGTTTTTCAGGACAGCCTATATTTAATTATAAGCTGCTGGCACGTTTTTAGTAGTTAGGTATCATACAAGGACACATTTTGGGTACCTAACGTTAAATTTATTTACTTTGCTGTAATCGTCTTACAATCTATCGATACAGTACAATCATGATCCTTGAATGCTATCTACTTGAAAAAATTAGATATTATTGATCCCATCCAGATGATTGTAATCATATCTACACATACGTTTCTAATAAATTCATTATCGGTGTAGGTATTAATAAATTAGAAACAGTTACTGTGCGCTTATGACTTGTTATCTATTTGCTAAGGTAGAATAAATGCTAGCGAACAGGTGGTTTTGACTACTTAGTATGCGGCACAGGTTGGAAATGGTAGCCTGCCTACTGGCAAAGCAAAATGTGTAGATGTGATTATATAAAACCAATTTCTGTGTCTATCTATGTACGTACAACATGTTTAGCTTTGATTTTACAGAGCAATATTTCTGCAATGTAGGGCTAACTTGTCCCGGCCCTGGTTTCCAACACATATACACCAAAGTAACCTATTTCCATTTCTCAGGTGGTTGCAGAATTATATAAACAGCCATTTAGGAAATGGGCAGGCAGGTAGGTATTCTATAAACAAAACTAAATTATGTTCATCTAATAGATAGTACCTACAACACATTTCAAATGTAGATTTGGTATTTTGGTGCAATATCTATGGTCTGCCTGGTTTTATGGTCTGCCTGTGATTTTATGACGTCATTATGTTCAAAAATTAACTTGGTAAATGTTGACAACGTTTTTTTAACACTCAGTTTTCAGTCGGTTTTCTGTGTTGAGTTTCTTTGTATTGATTAATTTAAGGATAATTTGTATTGCTTTCTAAAACAGAATTTCGTTCTAAAAGAGAATTTGATGAACTATCGGGGCCAGGGGTTCCCAACCTTTTTCGCTCCGCGACCCCCAGGACAGATCCGGAGGGCTCCGGGACCCCCAGTAAAACAAATTGGAGAGCCGGACGGATGCAAATTTTTCCAGGCGGCTCTCACGACCCCCCTGAAGTGACCTGGCGACCCCCTAGGTTGGGAACCCCTGATCTACATAAATAAAACCAGTGGGGGTGATACTTAATGCATTAAAATTTTACTCGGAATATATTTTTTTGAATAAACAAAATTGTCAAGATTCCTATTTTTGAAGTAATATTTTATCATAAGATAAAATTGGAGATACTTTCCATATTTCAAAATGTATATAGGTCAATATCTTTAGATGATATCTGTTCCGTATTCCTCTTTGAAATGCCAATCAGACTTATTTTCAGTTTCATTTCATGTAGAAAAACATTCTTATCGATCCTAGCGCTAAAGCAGTGGAATGTCAAACTTTTATGGCACATGTCTTATATTATTCATTAGAACCAGTCCAGGAAATTTGATCTCTTTGTGAGATAATCAAATTCATATGAAACATGTTATATAACATCTTTATATATCTGTCCCTGGTTTTATAATACATACCTACCTATTTATTTAGCAAAATTTTTGTTACTTCTTCATAATATATCTTATTTCGCATTAATCCTTTTTTATTTGTTGATACATTTAAACAAATATTAACCGCCAATATGTAGACCTAGCTATATATTTTGTTTTTCAAAACTAAACATACCTTCTCATCTTTGGTTGTTTTGACACTGAGGGTTGTGGTTCTAAAAACAATTTTTTAACTTTAATGCATTATGACAAAATACGAAATGTTATTTACGATTATTTACACTTAAGTAGAATTAAGTTTTAAACCCAAAGTTATTTTTGGGAAATAATGTACTCACCTACCAATATGTTTTTAACGTGTGCAAAGTGGAGCGTTATTAAATTGTGGCTTATAAGAATCAACATTAGTAGATTTATGAACCAAAATATTAATATTGAATATGAATTTCAGCAAAAGCTAAAATAAACAAACAACAGCAGAAGCCTTATTATTGCTTTTTTGCAAAGTACAATTGGTATGGCGTATTATAGATTTTCTAAAATTAGGTATTTTTAATTTGTGTTTTGTTTTAAAAAACATATTATTCCTTTATTATATAGACCATTTCAATTAATAAAAAGAGTTTATAAACAAAAAAGTCATACAATTCATATATCAATATTTCAATTCCAAGCAATGATATTCCAGAAACATATTTTAAAATTGGTTTTATTGTACCTACGTATAAGACAAAAGAAATATACTTTAATTTATTTTAAACTAGCGAGTCAAATAATTTAGTTTGCACACTTGCAGAAGATGAATCCCAATTTAAATTCTAACTCTGATTTTGTATGGTAGGTACTGAAACTTTTGAACCATTGAATTCTAAATCATTTTAGTTGGTTATAAACCTTGCAATTTTGAACCATTTGTAGGTTTTGAAATAGTATCGATATTAATTTCTTGTAAACTAAATTCTAATAGAAGATACCATTAAACATAAAAGGTACTATTGTTTAAAAAAACAATGCTGTTGAAATGGTTCAAAATGCAATTCCGTCCAATAAATGATAAACCAAATGTACGAAGGGTAACAGAAAATTTGCAAACTAGTTTCAAAATTAACGAATGATAAAGAGAAAATAATACAAATGATTCCAAAAACAACCCCTGAATGTTGCGTCTCTTAGAATTCAGATAATAATGCGCACATTCAACTGAAATGTAGAAAGAAAGGCACAGACAGTGTTACTTAATGTGTCGACAAACATTAATGCCACGTTGACAGTTATTACTTATTGGCTTATAGTTTGCAAATAAACAATCGCAATTATTTCAGGCAGTATTATTCACACATATACAGTGCTATCCAAGCAATGTGTAGGTATGTACGTATGTTATTTGAAAATTTTAAATAATATGGCCAACACATAATACAACAATTTTACATCACATGTTTAGGAATTGTATTCTTAATAAATAGAGCTCTGTTCTTGACTAGAGCTATTCTAGCGAGACAACTCGTATACGTACTTTAAAACATTTTATTGCTATGATTTTAATATTTTATGGGATTATATTCTAAAAATGTCATAAACTACTCATGGCTAATGTTGTAGAGCTAATTAATTTCCGAGTATAAACTGACTTTGTATGTGTAGATGGCTTTAATATCATTGATATTTTGTTAATAGAATAAAATTATGATCCAACTGCTTCATAATTATGTTTGAAGAAATATCTAACAATTTTAATCAAAATCGAACTATTTCATATTAAGTTTGTAATTTTTGTAAGTATTTATATATAAGTGATAAATTTGAAGTAGTGTATTCAATGTGATGTATTATTTAATGGCTGACAAAAGTTCTTTTGTACTACTTAAATTGGTTGAGTAGTAAATTTTTGAAGCATTTTTTTCTAGCCATTTGTGTTTGTCCATTATTTACAATAGTTTTTTTTTCAAATGAAGACTCATTTTAATAACGGAATCAGAAACCTAAATATGTAATCTTATTTTGTTTCCAAAATATGACCATTAGAAAAACAATATCTGCGCAATTTTATTGTAATAAAATTAGTGCTTGATTGATAAACTTTATTCTTGCAAACAGTTTTATGTTAAATTTGTTTTATATTAGGCGAAGTTCTGGGCTACCTACATACTTATCTCAATAGCCAAATATTGTTATCGTAAAGTCGAAAGACCTCGTTAATCTTTATTAGAAAAATGAAACGAGGAAGAGATTTCCAGACCATGTGCTGCTTTCATTGACGACGAAGGGTAGAAATTTTTGACATTTGAAGATTTAATTGAAATACAAGATGATTAATGAGTATTTTATACGGATAACAGTATTAATAATATATCGTGCCTGAGCAATTATCCAATATGGATAACAATATTACTTTAATATGCTTGGGTTAAGAAATTGTCAAAATACTTGTTTTCTGACCATTTCTAAAACCAACTAACTGTCTAAAAATATCTTACATATAATGTTATTGAAATTGTTACAAACAACAATTAAATTGAATGAACATTGTTGTTTCAAATTTTTGTGTTTAAGAGTAATAATAAAAAACAGGTATACTTTGATAAAAATATACTACTTATTCATATTACTCGCAAATGATAG
>JAUYWI010111672.1:0-10866 GCA_034780595.1 Parotoplana pacifica
GTGCAAAATTTAACCAGGGAAACTATTGCTTAGTTAACTAAACGGCGTTTGTGTCATTTATTATGGAAAATAGTGTATAGTCGGAAAAGGGAAACCTTAAACTCAACGAAATCGTATAGGCTTTTAAATCCTCAAAAATCACTGCGCAACTATATGAGTTGACTGTGTTGTCCTTTGTGTGTGTGTGTAGTGTAGCTAGTGTTCTGCCGAATTAGTTATTAGGCAGGTTCAATACTATGGCATCCTTTGTAGAATTCTCTATACCTGCCAGTGTTGGTGGGGTTTCACAATTAGCGAGGGCCAGACGAGATAGAGAAATTTAGATGGGGCAAAAAATCTACAGCTATCGTGATAAAATTGAAAAGATAAATGATGCTGTTCTCCAAAATACAGACACAAAAATACCTGTTCTTTATCCAATTCCTCCCAGAAACAAGCACGCATTTTGAAAAAGATAGTACAATTTCTAAACCGAGCCCTTCACACAAACTATTGAACTAAACATTTTTAATTATTGTTTTCTTACTAATGTCAATTTTGATACATCATCTGACAATTTGTAAATACAGCTTTTCTTATCTTTGAAATTCTATTACTTTGAATATATTTCAACTATTACGTACGGTTTAAGTTGAACCCACACTGCCAAAAAGTAGCCTCCAAAGTAAGGTCTGCATTTGTTTTTGAAACATTCATTATATGGCCAACATTTTATAGTATTTTGGAAATGTATGTTGAAACCAAAATCAGTTTTGGTGTTATTGACATATGTCTCTCATATATGTATGTATAGGTATGAAAGGTTTCACTGATTTTGGTTTCAATGTACGTTTCAAAGATACTCTAAGATGGCCAAATGAAGGTTTCATTTTTTGTTGGGCAAGCAGTATAATTTTATTGGAAATTTGGTTGCTTTTTGGTGCAGATAATTTTTGAGAAAACCGAAAGCCTTGATAAATGGCATTTGCATTAAAATAAGTATACTTAATAAGACTCACACTGTAAACCTAAGGCCCAAATATAGTAATTATATTTTTGATAAGGGCTAATGTGAACCCACAGAGTATTAACGTATTTTTGTGTGAACCAATATGAATAATCAAAATCATTTTTAGATATTTTAGTATGTCTATGTAAATAGGTTTTAAAACAGAGCAGTCTTTATAAACCCAACCAACTATTTTTTATATTTTGTACTATTTTTAACTATAAAAACAACTTAGGTTGTCTAATTTTGATTTTGATGTATTTTTTCAGTTGTCAATAAAAAATACCATTTTTAAATATACACTATTAATAAAATAGGCGGGTTGTATAATCTCAAGATGCCAAGAAAATTAGGTAAAAACAAGAAAAAGGCATGGAAGAGATTGCAAAGTGACCACCACAAGCTATTTGATGTAATAGAATCAACAAAAATGTAAATATAAAATATTTTCATAAATAATGATCTATTAAAATTATTAGGTGCATGCATGAATCGTTAACTTTATTCAGACACGTGGTTTTCATTTGCGGAGGTTTGTTTATTAATTTAAGCATTGCCGTTGATTTAGAAATGCAGTCTTTGGTAATATAAAGTGACAAACAAATGATTACACTGAATGACATTAATATTTTGCAACAAAACTACTTCAATTCAAATCAATTATTTGTGAATTTTGCAAAAATCAAATATCTATTAGCTTTCAATGCTTGCTTTATGCAGCCAGCCAACAGTTAAATGTCTATGGTGAATGATACTTAACACAGTTGTCTAGGTTTTAGATTCATTTATTTTCCTTTATATTATTATTTTATTGTTTGTACAGTACAGTTAATACATACAACTTGAAGAAAAAAGGAGTCTTGTCTTGTTACATATCTTTTATTCTAAACTTGGCAATATTGTCAGCAACACAGTCAAAATCTAAAGTTGGCCACTTTGCCAGCAACACAGTCTGTCAAATAAATTATAATTAGAAATATTAGCTTTAAGTTTAATCACTACAAAATTCAATTCTGCAGCACAATATTTTAAGATATACTTACTTAATTAGGACTAGGTAATTTAAGATTGTTGCCAGCAATCATTATTTTACAAATTTTACATCTAATTATATCTTTGCATTTTCTAATAATGTCTTTCTAGATTTTAAAAAGTTAAATAAATTATTGCTACATTTGTAAGTGATGCAAATATTCTTTTTTTAGTGAGAGAAATTCTTCAGTT
Organism: Parotoplana pacifica; assembly: GCA_034780595.1. Classification (NCBI taxonomy): domain Eukaryota; kingdom Metazoa; phylum Platyhelminthes; order Proseriata; family Otoplanidae; genus Parotoplana; species Parotoplana pacifica. Next base: position 2,213 of record JAUYWI010111672.1, read on the forward strand.
CAGAGCTGATATGTGGTTTTTAATTGAAGTTATATAGACCCTTGGTCAAAACCAGTGTCTACACAGTGAGGGTAGGATTAACACTGAGAAGCTTCTTTCTCATTGTCTAGACGGTGCCAACATATGGAGGCAGCTTTTCTCTAAGCTAAGCTAGTACAAACATTCTTATGAGCATTTTGGGCACTAACATCATTGAGGAAAGGCATTAGAAGTTATGCAACATGCATGTTTTTGGCTCATTCATTGTGGCTATTGACATGAACAATAGCAGTGGTGACCCATGATTGGTGCATGACACCCAGCTGTAAAGAAGCCTCTTCTGACTCCCCACCATTGCTGTTTACATCTGGATTGGGTCATAGAGCATTAAAACTAGACTGCAGTTGACTGGAGGCATGTTTTCTTCACTGATAAGAGTCCAGTACATTTGGTATCTCTCCAGACAGTGCAGTGTGGCTATGACTGACTAGCTATGAACAAGCAAATATACACCCCTGGTCAAAAGTTTTGCCACATCCTAATTTTTTTCATTCTTCTGATTCCTGTTTCTGTAATTGCCAAGTTGGTCTGATGCACAGAATTGCAGTCAAGAAGCCTCTTCTGACTCCCTACCATCACCATTTATGTCTGGATTGGGCTATGGAGCATTGAAACTGAACTGCAGCTGGCTGGATGCACATTTTCTTCAATAATGAGAATCCAATACATTTGGTATCTGGAGATCAACAGCACTATGTGATACATAGAGCTGGTACAGCTCTTCATAGACAGTACATCCCTCAAGTGGTTGCATCATGGTTTGGGGTGGATTCAGTGAGAATGGTCCTTATCCACTGGTCAGAATTCAAGGAAGACTGAATGCTGCCGCCTACCAAGATATCATCAGCGACAATGTCCTGCCTCTCAACCTCCCAGATTTGAATCTGACCTTCATGCAAGACAATGCCCCATGTCACACTGCAAGAACAACTCGCAGATTCATTGAAGAGCGTGGAATTCAAATTCTTCCATGGTCAACACAGTCACTTTGTGAATAATACCTAGGACTTTGTAGAATAATACCTAGGGACTTTGTAGAAAAATACATAGGACTTTGTAGAATAATACCTAGGACTTTGTAGAATAATATTCAAGACTTTGTAGAGTAATATCTAGAACTTTGTAGATTAATATTACGATTTTGTAGAATAATACCTAGGACTTTGTAGAAAAATATCTAGGACTTTGTAGAATTATAAGTAGGACTTTGTAGAATAATACCTAGGGAATTTGTAGAACAATATTTGGAATTTTGTAGAATAATACCTAGGACTTTGTAGAAAAATATCTAGGACTTTGTAGAATTATAACTAGGACTTTGTATAATAATACCTAGGATTTGTAGAATAATACTTAGGATTTTGTAGAATAATACTTAGGATTTGTAGAATAATACTAGGATTTTGTAGAATAATACTTAGGATTTGTAGAATAATACTTAGGATTTTGTAGAATAATAGCTAAGACTTTGTAGAGTAATATCTAGGACTTTGTAGAATAATAACTATGACTCTGTAGAATAATACTTAGTACTTTGTAGAATAATAACTAGGACTTTGTAGAATAATACCTAGGACTTTGTAGAATAATAACTAGGACTTTGTAGAAGAATACCTTGGAAAAGTCTGCGGATTTAAAACTGTATTGTAATAAGATAATGCATGTACGATAAATATTAGGTTTATGAAACAAATCAATGCAAATTCAAAACAAGTTTAAATCTGCATGAATAGAAATACGGAAAGTTCTGTGAAGGTTTACTTTAAAAAAAGTTCACCTTCATCTGCACGATACTCCCTAACACGATCAATAAAATTCTGCATTGCTTTTCGCAACATTTCCAGTGAAAATTGATTTTAACTTCAGGAATTCGATGCTCACAACAATGAATATTTGGGTAAACAAATCCAGGTCGATATTACTTGCTGTCTCACATATACCGACAACCAATAATCACAAGCGGTGAGGTCAGGTGATCTCAGCGCCCATCGATTGCACCTCGTCTCCCCATATCCAACGTCCTTGAAAGTTGGCAGCAAGAACTTCTAGCGCCCCGTATCTATACGCTTCTTTTTCCAATAAATAACGGTGATACCTAACAGCTGGTGGAAATTTCTGAAATTCTCGCAGACTTTCAGCAACATTTTCAAATGGCACAGATTGTAACAATTCTTTTCTTCTCTTTTCTATTCAGTGATTTTTATCTATCAGTGCTGTACAAATCGTTGTTGACTTTTTAAATAATTTCTATTCAAATTTCTATTGAAACGATTTAGAGTTAGGCAAATACTTTTTCATAGAAGTATTAGTCGATGCATCGATTGGTTTGATGAGCACATTATTGTACGTACAATATCTCATTGCAGTACAGTTTTGAATCGGCAGACTCTTTGGAACACCGCAATACTTTGTCCAGAGATTAATATCTCGCTGTGGGCTCTCCGTGTTTTTGGCCATGTTGGTGAATCGGTGGATAACGGGTAGGAGAATTAGGGACTGCCATAAATGCATGGAACTTTGATTTGTCTAAGAAGTCTCTTTATGATTTATATGTTTAGCAAAACAATAATTAAAGTTTTAATCAATAAATCAATAAATCTTAATTTTAAATAAACATAAACTAAAACTTATTGTTTGTCCAATTTCCTTCAAATTTGTTGAGTAGGTCCACTTGCACTATTTTTGATTATCGATTTTTTGGGGGCAAAAATGATATTTGGGGCAGAAATCACTAAAATGGCTCTAAAACCCAAACGAAACATCTTGTCTTGCTCAAATTTTAGATTTGAAATGACAAAAGTATTTGAAATAATTGTCATAGAAAATTGGATGCCTCAGTTGGTGGTGCAGGTCTGCCATGACAGGTTCACTTTATAGATCAAAGTAAGATTTATAACATTGAAATGACTCTAAATGATTGAAAATTGCTTGCTACGTTTCTCTATTATTTTGGAATCATTTCAGTCAATAGAATTGAATTGAAAAAAGAAGATTTTTAACGTGTCAGCCGAGTCCACTGCTCAAATTCTGACTCTGGATAAATCTCTGACTTTGTTTTTACTTGGCATACTTAAAATGTATCCGAGTTCGAAGAAAAATATTCAATTTCACAATTTTTTACCAAATGAAAGGCACAGTTGAGTGAATTCTAAAATAACACTTTTAAATGGATTTTTTTGTGTATAAGAGTAATAGTAAATAGCAGGAATACTTTGATAAAATTATACTACTTATCTATAATACTCGCAAATGATAGCCCAGGACAGCTGTTTCGGCCTTGTTGGGCTTAATTGAAAACAACTGTGAATGTCTATTTCTATGGATTCCACTTTCTATCTATCTATCTTGTTCTCTGCCTTGTGACCAGTGCATGTCTATGGATTCCACTTTCTATCTATCTTGTTCTCTGCCTTGTGACCAGTTCATGTCTATGGATTCAACTTTCTATGTATCTTGTTCTCTGCCTTGTGACCAGTTCATGTCTATGGATTCAACTTTCTCTCTATCTTGTTATCTGCTTTGTGGAAGGTCCATGTCTATGGATTCCACTTTCTCTCTATCTTGTTCTCTGCTTTGTGGAAGGTCCATGTCTATTGATTCCACTTTCTCTCTATCTTGTTCTCTGCTTTGTGGCAGGCCCATGTCTATGGATTCCACTTTCTCTCTATCTTGTTATCTGCTTTGTGGAAGGTCCATGTCTATGGATTCCACTTTCTATCTATATTGTACTCTGTTTTGTGTCAGGTTTATCTCTATGGATTCCACTCTCTCCAATGTTCCCTATTACATTCCAATCTTTAAGATCTGAATATGGCACACTTACAAGATCCGTTCACATGTTTTTCCTTGACTTCTGTTCCCTAGAAGTCTGCCTTCAATGCCTGTTTTCAGTTGGTTATCTCTTCTCAATATGTGACTTATCCAATGTATGGATTCCTTCTTTCATTGGTATCCGCTAAGACTTCTTCATTTGTCTTGTTTTTCTTGTCTTGCTATGATGGTTATATTCCTTAAAATGTTGGGCAGTCTCAACTGGAACTCTCATCTCCCTGTTTGTGTTGTTTGCTGTCCTCCTATTGGACTATATTTGTTCTTCTCTCTTTACCCAATTTTTAATTTGATTTTTCTGTGTCACATTTGTTAAATTCACCTTTTAGATGTTACGTCGATGTTTACTAATTTATTTGTTAATCGATTTCTATGATTTGTCCTTAATCAGCTGTTCTGCTTCATCTTAATTTCTACTTTAATTTATTTTATGACCTAATGAAGATACTTTAAATATATCTAACGCTTCTTCTATAGTTAACCTTTTCATAAGAAACACATTTCCCATGAACGTAAGACCACGCCAAAGTTTTAGAAATATTCATATCATCGAGAGAAGGCAATACGCTGAACAATTGGATGAACATGAAATTAACTTAGAAACGATCATTTTTTGGAAGCTTTTTATACATTTGATGGATTTTTTTACGACTTTTACTGTCACGCGAGATATTAAAACCGCTGAAAACCTCAGAGGAGCAAATAGTAGACCATGCAAACTAAGCGGTGAAAGCTTTGCTTTTAAAAAATCTAATAAATGAGATCCCAAATTATTGCCGTAACTAACTTGAAAATCTCATAAAATGCCGGGAAATCAGCCCCAGGGATTTTAATCGGCGTCCATAGACCAATTTGTTGTGTGTTGGAACTATGACTCACTTGTCCATCAACCGAGTTATTTATAAACATTTATAAATATATGTAAGTTAATAGAGACATCGATGTTGATGGGCGAGCTCGTAAAAAACAAAATTGATATAAAAAATGAATTATCCCACCTCACTACTCCATAGTAATATGGGTAGTGTTGCGCGTTTTTTTGTATTGGTAACGGGATGGCGTGATTTATGTAGGTTATATAAATAGGTGCAATAGAAAAATCTAAAAATAAAATATTAAAATATCAATACAATAATTAAATTTTAATGGCCATAAAATAAAACCTTTTCCATAACAGTCAGTAAACAAATGAACAAATAATACCTTCCACACAGTTTTAAAATCTTTATTTAACACAGAATTTGAATGGCGATGGGGAAAGGCCAAACTTTTCACTTCTCATTTTCAACATCCGAGCGTGTTTCGTCGACTGGAATCAAGCATCTCCACTGCCAAGTCAACCACCATGATTGGCTCTTCTCATTATTGATTTCTGACTTGACTTATTTTGTTGTACATTTGGATGACGAGCGATTATCAAAGATGTATGCAGAAGCCAAGACAAAGCAAGGGCTGTTCCTGCAAATATCAATGTTGTCACTACCTCCCTTTTAACATTGTGGAGATGGTATGGACGATATCTATGACTATCTAGCTTTTAATATTGTGGAGATGGTAGGGACGATATCTATGAGTAACTGCCTTTTGACATTGTGGAGATGGTGGGACGATATCTATGACTAACTACCTTTTGACATTGTGGAGATGGTGGGACGATATCTATGACTAACTACCTTTTGACATTGTGGAGATGGTAGGGAGGATATCTTTATCTATATTACTCGCAAATGATAGCCCAGGACAGCTGTTTCGGCCTTGTTGGGCCTCAAAGCTAAGCATTATCACAGCCTGAACAATGTAAGTATAGAGGTATTCAGAAAAACGGCGTTCTGGTCATCCAAAATTATACAAACCATAATGAAATGACACAGAGATTAAGAGCTCTTCTGGATGGATGGCCTTCAGCAAACTGATCAACATTGTCAGGAGTACCCTACCAGTAAGTCTAAAAGCAAAAATCTTCAACCAATGTGTACTGCCAATAATGACCTAGAAGACCTCGTAAGGATAAAGTTCGAAACACAACTCTAAGGGAAATCACAAAAGTTGAAAGCCTCATTCATAGGATGAAAATATATAAATGGCGCTGGACAGGACACATTTGCCGAATGAAGGACAACAGATGGACAAAGAGACTAACATTCTGGTCACCGAGGGAAGGGAGAAGAACGAGAGAACGACTGGCGCTGAGGTGGAGAAGTTTGTCGGAAAATTCAACTAGAGAACTAATATCATAGTAATAATTAAATAGTTTTTCTGAATTTCTGCAAATGCTGGTTGCTTGGACAAATAAAAATAACTGCTATGAAGAGTTATAAACGTTTTTTATCATTAGGGCCAAATTTTAGATTTTGTGATGTTACGGTTTTTTCTCAAGCCTTCGCCCTGCAGTGGGCTGACACAAACTGATACGATTCAATGTTTGCCTCAACTGTACAACCCAGAAACTTTTGTTTTCCCAAATAACAAAGTGACGTTGTGTTTTTCTTAACACTTTACCTACTGATATGGGTAGGGGAAAATATGCGGCCAAGAATTAAAAAAATAAACATCATTTTAGGTGAGAAACTCTCTTTTATCAGCTTTGAACGGATAATTTGGCTGTTTAAGCTCAAAAGCAACAAATCAATTGAGCACCAACTGTCTCATACTACTTTTGCAGACAAGTAGTGAGAGCCAAGGATGGCAATTTCGACCAGCTATGCAAACTTTTCACCCAAACTTTTCAATAAGCAATAAGCAGTTTGCGATAGAAGGCCAGCAGTAACTAGAAAAACAAACTTGGGTTTGCATATTCTTGGCCACTTTTAATCTGAAACAATTAAGAGAGGAAACTATGTGGCCAAAGTGGTTAACATCTGAATAAAATCGATTCAGCTGGGATGTTATATCTACCAGCTCTGAACAGATAAAATCGATTAAGCTGGGATGCTCTCTCTACCGGCTCTGAACAGATAAAATCGATTTAGCTGGGAGGCTCTCTCTACCAGCTCTGAACAGATAAAATCGATTCAGCTGGAAGGCTCTCTCTACCAGCTCTGAACAGATAACTAATTTGCCTGTTTAAACTCAAAAGCAATATACCAATTTTCCGTTCAAAGCTGCTAAAGAGTGTATCCCACCTGAATCGATTTGTTTCTTTATTCTAACCGGCTTGGCCCCTTATTTTTTACTCTTTTGACTATTTTAGAATAAAAAAGTGGCGAAGAATATGCAAACCCAAGTTTGTTTTTCCATTTAGTGCTGGCAAATGTATGTTCATTATTGGTTGATGAAAAGAAACGCCGTTTTTAGAAAGAGAATGCTCTATTTTCTAATATAAACATACTTTATATACAGCATAATTGATAATATGCAGTTACAATCAGTTACATTTTAGAAAACAGAGTTATAAATGATGGGAATGTGACGTCATCAGATCCAGAAATTAAAGTTTCTCCGATTTCCTTCAAATTTGGTGTAGATTGTCGATTATGTTGGCTAAAAATAATCGATACTTTTGCCAAAATCACTTAAATAGCTCTAAAATCCAAATAAAACACCCCATCTAGCCTGCATTTGAGACATAGAAGAGGTAGGCTTTGGTAGAGATACATTAGAAATTTGGATGCTTTTTGGTCTATGAGGCGGGCTGCATATTGATTTATTCACAGTGATTTTGGCCAAAAATGACCTTTTTCTTCAAATCATATTTTTGCTTGGTGTTGCTGAAGCTGGGGCTTTAAAATGTTTGCGAGAAATAGGGAAGAAAAATCTACCAGATGATTAAAAAGTTTCAGAAAATGTTAATAATATTGTTAGACAACTTTGGTGTAAATTTGAAGTGATCGATTGGAAGCAATTGTTTGTAGCATAAGAAAAATTTATTAACTTGAGGAATCCACTTTTGAAGAGCATCTGAAAGGAAATTTCTTAGCGCTCTCTCCATTTCTAATTTAGGGAACACGAATCGGTCCAAAATATACACCGCGGCTTGGGGCAGGAGCACACAATTCTTAGATGCATGTGATTATTTTGTCATGTACCAATAGTGGCTTTATGTGTTTGCCTCATATAAAGAGATTCAAATGTTTCATCCAGAAATTGCATGTACGCTTGTGAATCAACCGGTTCATTGTTTTAGGGATAGTTGGAACGTCACCTCCTGGGGTAAGCCAAGATGTTCTGGTTGAAGCACGCGAAACAAAACACATGTTTCGTCGGTGTAGATCTTTCGCTGTTTGATGTTCCTTGTTCTTGATGCCCGAAGGACGAATCGGTCGTTCAGAGAGATTTTAAATTCAGATCCTCTTAATGTCAATATTTTCTCTGTCGTAACGTGCGAAACATTGTGTATTGCTGCCGACTTTCTACAGCTCAAGTGTGGACCGTTTTCTATTTCTGCGCAATTATTGGAAGCAATCTTATTCTTTCGTGGGGTTTTCAACGTGGATTTAGGTATTCGTTCTAAACTGATGCGTGCTTCGTCACGGAACTCTTGATAGATGTCGCGAACTCTTCTTTCTGATAGGACGTCTCCCTAAGCTGGACATAAACAACGTTGAGTAGCGGCTGTAGCTAATTCATTTTGTCTACAACTTTCAATTATGACAGGAATTTCTCGTTTATTAACATCTGATAGATACAGCATATAACTCCTTTGAAATGTGGACATTCAGAAGAATGATGCAAGTCTCATACAGAGAACACAAGACTAACGAATGGGTGCTGCAACAAGTTGGAGAAAACAGACAGCTTCTCAACAAAGTCAGGCGACTGAAGATGAGTTACTTTGGCCACATCAAACG
>JAUYWI010111683.1:0-10866 GCA_034780595.1 Parotoplana pacifica
TTCCCTAATAACTGTGTGCTTGTTACTAAATACCCCACACTTCCTATGACTAAATACCCCAGACTTCCCTAATAACTGTGTGCTTGTTACTAAATACCCCACACTTCCTATGACTAAATACCCCAGACTTCCCTAGTAACTGTATGCCTCTTACGAACTTGATTTGTACACTAGGGTAGTATATTAACCGTATTTGGATTTAAAATTTAACTGAACCAAATTGGTGTGGGGAAAATGATCAGTTATTGTACACATTAAGAGTACTTTAGGGATTACAATAATATGGAATGCCAGAAACTGCTTCATCTTTGTAGCACCGTTCACTACACCACAAGGGTATTACTGAATCATTCTAAAGTGTGGTGCAGCGTTCATCTATTTTATAATTCAATAGTTTAAACTTATACGAACAGATCTTCATTGGCGCATATTAATGATACCTCAAGCGAACCGGTTTTCTTGGAATAAAACTGTCAATTAATTTTCCGCACAATTTTTGAATTTGGAAATGAACAGTTATCAATCAAAATTTGATTCGCAAAGTTATAAAGTTTGCTCATAGAAATTTATATTTGTCTTAATTTATTCATCAGTTTCATATTCTTTTGTGTGTCAAAAATACATTCATGTATACTTTATTTTATGGGAATTATGAAAAAAGAAGTATCATATTATGTGCATTATTTACTTTTAGTTTTGTAGTTAATGCATTTTTAATAAAGTTTAGTCAAGCAGATTTGGCAATAACCTAAGTTAGTATGATAAATACGTTCTTCTCCAGGTTTCATTTGGTTAAGGAAGGCTTCAGTTTCCATTCCTGGCTGTGTCTGGACATCTTATCTGTTGAGGAACGCAAGCGCCACGAACGCCGACAACTGTTTCGCATCATCACCCAGTCTGGCAACGGGTTCGAGGCCTTCTTCACCCAGGAATACCAGCTTATCGTGGCCTCCTGTTGTGCTGGCGAGTACAGCTATGTTCAGGTCAGTATCTATTTGAACCACCCGCCACCGTCGACAAAGCTTGTTAATTCTGCTATTTATATCGGAGTGGGTGGGGGATGGTGAAATCGGCTCGCACATTTTGGGGATTATTATATTGTGCAACTTTTAGTATCATATAATTGCACCAGAAATATATTGATTCCTCTTTTACGTGTTTGAGTTTTAAAGCATTGCTAATTTACTTTGCCCATTATTGTTGAAATTTGTTTTTAACTTAATAATGAAATTGCAAGAATTTATGACTAAACAAATAATGTTTATATTGATCAATTTGTTTATTTTTTCACTTCTTTTATGAAAAGTAAAAAAACTAGTTTTGAAAAATTAGATGTACAGGGTGTTCCAAAAAACGTTTATGCTTCATATTTACGCTTCACATCTTTTCGGACACGAAGCAGTTCTTTTATAAGCAGAACTGTTAACAGAGATAATTTGGGTTACTATTCTTTGGAAAATCTTTATGTCAAACTGGAAAAGTTTCAAGACAAGCAAGGTGTGACTGTTTGGTTCATGGTGAGTGTTTCAGATATCTTGGCGTAGAACATTGACTTTGGGACAATGAATGGCGAACGGATCATATTGTGATTCCCTTCTTTAAACAACGCCGGAACGCTAATAAATATTACCAACAAGATGGCGCTCCACCACACTATTCCTTGGCTGCTAGACAGATGATACTCAATGACAATCTTCCAGGGAGGTGGAGTGGACGAAGAGGTTCTGTCGAATGGCCGCCACGATTGCCAGATCTAACTGTTTGTGAGTTGTCTTTCTTTTGGGCGCTCTGAGGAATAAAGTCGACCAACAGACATCAGTTAGCCAGACGAATCGAGGCTGAGATCAACAATTTTCCCAATGAAATGGATGTCAATGCATACAAGTCAGTTTTGGCAAGCTGTAAAAAGTGCTTGGAAGCTGAAGGTATTAGATAGCCATAGAGAAATATTCTTAAATAAACAATTCGTGTATTTGTTTCTGTTCATAATTATATCGAATTTCAGTCGATGGATTTTTCTCTCTCTACACAATTTGCACCCCATTCTAGAGACCATAGAGTAACTCTATGCTAGAGACGTTGCATCGTGTCCCGACGCACTGCTGTTGTCATGATAATTTTATTTATTTATTTTGTAGAAAAAATACAAAAAAATTTACGAATTTTCATTTATGCGATTATTTTCTGTGCAGAGATTTTGAATTTTCCCATTTCAGGTTAGCCGCCTGACCTCTTCTTTATCCTCTCGGCTGGGAGAGCATCTTATTACTCTGGGTGAATGGCATATGATCGATATTGTTTTCTCCAATGCCAAGAACTGGCCTTTTGGTAAAGCTTCGGTCACGGTGTATGTGGATGGCAATTCGATTTTCCAGTCGGAAATGAAATATCCCAAAGTTACTGATGTAAGCCGCCATGTTTTAATTTTAAGCTCTATGTCGAATTACGCAGTTGTCTTAATTTATTTTTTAGGCATAGATGTTTCAGAATAAATTTCTTTTAAATTTTCACTTTGTTTCTTCCTAAGATCCCAATTATTTATAAATTAGTTAAAGAAATGTAGTTTACTGCAAATTTTAACAGAAATCGATCATAATTCCATCTTGACGTTATTTTATTAGGAAGTTGCCCTTTTCCACTTGGGTGGCTGCCCACTGGCCCTCTACAAACCCTTTACCGACGACTACTACGAATCAATGCCCCGAAATCAGCGCCGGGGTGGCCTATTTCGGAACAGTGCACACTTGACCACCATTTGTCTGGGCAAGGAATTTCTCGTCTGGGGTCGTGTGACGTCACTCAAGGGTCAGCTTGTCTCCGCCTCGGGCTACAAGGACGTCTTAACTGAACAAGCAATCAAATTTTTGTATGCAAAAGGTCAGATCAATGATAATGTTGCAACTTTAGTCACTGACCCCAGTCTATTGTGGATGTCTTTTGTATTTACTTTGACCACACAGAATTACAATAATTATGCAAATGTTTCTTTGTTTTCCAGGTGTTATGGATTTTACATATCAACTAACAGATGAGAGTCTCTCAAACAGACTGCTATTTTTCTATCACGCCAAGGCTTGTGTTGCTGGCGAGGCCCTGGATCTCTGCCCGGCCTCCTCCGTGCTAACCGCAGGGAAACACGCTAAATTAACTGCCAATGCCCTCAGTGTCACTCGATTTACGGTAATTATACTACTTATGTAAGCCAGTAAGTAGTAGTATATAGATATTCTAATTTAATTCCATTTCTCCATTTGTCTGGCAGGATACAATTGGCCAAATCGGGGGCATCAGTGCGCTGTTTCCCATTTTGGAGCAGATTGATTTCATGGAAAAATCGCCTCATTTTTATACTCCCACAGAAGAGCAGAATGATTCGATTGTGTTTGGGGATAATGCTGCAGAGAAAGAAGAAGATGCCGATGAATTTGTATACATTCCAAATAGGAAATTAGGTAGAATGCACTTGTTTAATTTTAATTATTAGAAAATATTGTTACTAAATTGTTTTATTCATTTCCATTTTTTTCATTGATCACGTGATTTAGAATCCTGTCTTGAGAAAAACGCTCTGGCTGGCTTCCTCGTACTGTTGCGTAATTTGTTAATAGACGACAACAATCAGGAGCATCTGCTTCATACTCAGGGCATAGCAACCCTGGGCGTACTCTTACAGAATGTAAGTTCGTTCCCCAGCCATGAGAAAGTTCAATTGTCGAGCTATGGTATGACAAGATGTTTCACTGAGCGAAAAATATGCTCGTGATTTCGATTGGCAATTTAAAATGTGTTTTTTTCTCTTTCAAATAGATTGATGCCGATCTGCTCGACGAATTTGTTATTCGCACACTTCCCCCGCTGATTGACGTGTGCTCTAGAGACCTGCGTCATCAGATCTACAAGTTTGTTCTGTTGGAGTGGTCGATCTGGTCGCGTTGTCGACTCTCGGTGAGGAAGCTTCACGCCAGTTATGTGGCGCATGTGGTGCAACACAATAGGACCTACTTTCGGGATAAATACGGAGTGCGCTTCTTTTTGGACGTTATTCGCACCTTTCATAGGTAAAACAACCCCCAGATTGCCAGTGGTATTATGGAGAATATTGATTTTGCTGGGGGGTTAAATTCTAAACCATTCTATTTGAATATTTTGTTTTTCAGTTCCAGTAAACAAGATCCCTTTTCTGAGGATGAGTGCAAACATTTGCGTACAATCATCTTTGGCATTCTGAAGAATTTCATTCATCGGCACATGGTGATCGGTGATCTGCAGGACTTGATTCGATTTATTCACTTGTGCCCATCAAACGAACTGGTAAGTTATTTTCTGCTGCATAATAAAGATTCCTAAAACATTAGCACTGTTTTGGCGATCGCAAAAAGAATAATTAATGTTAATTAACATGCTCTTTCTAGGTGCAAGAGACCTTGGTGCTTCTTATTCAGCTCTACGATAGCTCCAATCTTCACGACCAAGAGACGCTGCTCATGTACGAGAAGGGCCATGTGGAGAGCCTCTATGTCCTGCTGACCAAGTCGGGACTCACTGTAGAGACCAAAGAGTTCATTATCAGGGTGAGTATCGATTTTATTTGGGGGGGGGGGTATCGAAACCAATGTTGGATGGCGAGAAACAGAGGGGAGGGTGAAAGCAGTTATTTTTCATCTTGCTACCTTTGTTTTAGACAATTCTATTTTCTACAATATAGATTTAAATTCGACAACGGTATGGAAGATGATTCATAACTTACAGCGGGGCAACGTATTTATATAAAAATAAAATTCATTTAGAGTTATTTTTTATTGTTGTTTTTTTAAGTGTGAATATTTACAAGCAGCATTTTGAGTGTGTACAGAAACACTGAATTCTTGCTAACTTGCCCAACTGAGAAACCATTGCTACCTGGTATCACTTCAGAACTTTGTAAAAAAAAGTTTGTTTTACGATGATATGGGGAAAATTCACCCATGCTTTGTGAATGAAGTTAAGCAAAGATCGAAATACTTGTGATTATTTACAAAATAAATTTATGTAATAAAAGATCCTACAGGAAAACCTTATTTTTGGCGCCTCTTTGTCTAATTTTGTCTCAGACCATCATTTTGATGGCTAGTTGACCTCAAACCGTCATTTTTGACTTAAAAGCCCTTAGAAGGATTTCCGGAACTGTCGTTGTATTGAATCCTCATTATGCCCCATGACCTGTGCTGTACAATGCAAAATGACTGTATCGTCTCTCTGTCTGCATAGTTCATCCACATGCTGGTCACATCGGACCGCGTCGCCGACCGGCACAAGAACTGGCTGCTACTGGACGACGTCGGATTTGCCGGACTGTTCACCTATGAGCACTTCTCCAGGGCCAACTTCTCTCTGGATGCCGTGACCCAGATTCTGGACATACTCAAAAAAGGTAATCGTGTGACCGACCTAGCGCTATGCATTTCTCTCTGTGTAACTCACTGATGACACAATATTTTTTTGTGGGAGGGGGGCGGTAAAACATTGGTCTATGGTCAAACAAGTTCCTTAGACGAATTGTGGAAAAATTAACCATATTTAAAATGGTTCTATTATTTTGTTACATAAGAATGTCATAGCTTTTATCAGATCAATTTTGATAGTGATTTATTTAAAATTTATAGAATCCGGGAAGTGGCGGTATAACTTTCATGTCCCACAATTCTGATTAATTAAGAGGAAATTTATTGTGTTACACACAAATTGTTATCGATTTTTAGCCGAATTTCACAAAAGATGTCGTGGTCCAAGTATGTGTCTTTGTTTTGTGCAATAAGTACTTAGATGTTGGATGATTTTTAACTTCTGTTGGATAGTTGATTGGATGTATGTCTACATTTTGGACAACTTATTTATTTTCTCCAATTAAAATTTAGGAATGGGCAGCAGTACTAAGAATTTTTAATTTTTCGTTTCCATAAACAAAGGGATTTGGCTTTTAGAAAGATAGATTTTTTTATATTAGTTTTAAAATGTAGGTGGTATGACTAAATAATATATTTTATTCTGTTTTTAAAAAAATGGATTGATAAAACAACCGGTTAGATGCAATTCACTTAACTGCTACCTCAACAGTTAGTCAAGTTACTTGGGTTTGCAGTTTTTTATAAAAAAAGCTCCAATAACTGTTTAGTGTGTATTTTTGTGATGTGTAGGTTGTCCATTAGTTGATTTTGTTGACTGATTGTTCATAGTGTGTATAATTAACCAATAAAAATAATAATATGCGCGACCTAGGTTTTCAAACATTACAAATTGTGCAGGAGAAATTAATTTGAATTATTACAGAATTATAGATTATAAATTAAAAGCATTAAATAGCAATTACAGAAATATTTTGGGAATTAATAATATTTTTTAATACAATAATATCGAAATGGAGATTAGGAATATCAACAATGGAATAAAGAGAAAGAGGCATTGAAATTATAGAAATCAACTTGAAATTTACTATAAAGAATAATGTAGAATGATTTATTGTTTCTAATTGAGGATTTTATAGGTCACACAATTTCTACAATATGTAGAATAAAATCTTTACTGCAGCAAACTTTCAAAATAAGAAATAAAAAATAATATCTGTCAAGCCTTCGACATAGTAATGAATGTAATCCACCCAAAAGATGTGTAAAAATATAAATATGGCTTCAACATATGTAAAAACAGCATCCTGTCAAGATCAAATGAAAACTATGTAATCATGGGCATATTGTTCTACACCCAAGCTGAAGCTTGATAAGATGGTCAGTCAAGCTTGGTGATTGAAAGTACCATCTAGTATATCCGAAATCCAAAAATCAGAATCCATAAAACAATCCGGTCAGAAATGAAAAATGTAAAATAGTTAAAATGCAAATCAATAACAATAAATATGGTGAGCGACTTAGAACCCTCAGCGGTGAGATTTAAACAGTTTTTATACAATCGTCACTCTTCCCATAATCTAGTTACTATTCAAAATGTAAAAGGCTAAATAAGCGCTAGTTGAATTAAGACTCAGATCAAAATCAACTTTAGAGATGATGGAATCATTACATTTATACCAACAATGCATATTCCTTATATAAGAGTAATGGCCATGGTTGATTGAAGAACCAGTATGAAAAATAATACCAAAAATATCATAATTGCGGTTATTATAAGAAATGTTATTAGGAACAACTACATTACTGCAGTTTTTTGTTACCAGAACTAGAATTACTAAATCTATATTTCTCAATGAAATCATCCAAATTTAATCAAGAATATTACACATCACGACAGTTCGACCACTTCTGGACATTACAACTGTTGATCTTTTACATAATTCATCTTGGCTTAATTTTGATGACTTACTCACAAATTTCTATAATCCTCAATTAGAAAACAATAAATCTTTGTAGTCAAATTTAAGTTGATTTCTATAATTTTCAATGACTCTTTCTATTTATTCCATTGTTGATTTTCCTAATCTCCTTTTCGATATTAGTGTATTTAAAATTGTTATTAATTCCCAAGATATTTCTTTAATTACTATTTATTAAATATTTTTTTATTTGTAATCTATGATTCTGTAATAATTGAAATTAATTTCTCCTTTTTTGTAATGCTTGAAAAACGTTTTAAAAAATAAAACCGCAACCTAGGTCACGCATATTTTATTTTTATTTTAGTTAAAGTTTTTCTGTTATATTTGAATAATTATTGTGTATAATTAACCATCCAACTGACCAGACTATTAACTATCTACAGACATAGTTTGCATTATAGACAATTGCTACATAGAGTTTGCACCCAGCAAAATATCCTTGAATACTAATTCGAAGAATATTAAGTTTAGATTTTGTAAGTGTCCCAAAGAGGACGCAACTGAGAAAATTAGTCTAAACATTATCTAATTGCATATAAAACATAAAACATAAGTGAAACATATGTCCCAGAAGGTACTTATAGACAACCACTAACATAAAGACACTTTCGATGTCGTAAAATGATGTTTTTGCAACTTCCTGAGGAGTTGTTTTTGATAAGGTGTCCATTTCATTTGAAATATTGTCTTTTAAGTCATTCATAATCATTAAGTGAACACGAAAGATAAAAGGCCAGGGGCATCCTGTCCGGTGAACTTGGAGGGTACAATCCTTTACCGATTGCTCTAGGACCAAAATATTATTCCAGGACAACTCGAGTGACATTATAGCGGTGTGTTGAGTAGCCTTGTCTTGGATATTCGAATTCTATATTAAAATCAGTGGAAGATACAGAGGGGGTCCAGTGGATCTGGACTACCCTCCTTTCCCTCCGTTGGTGCCCTTTTATATATTATATTTAGTATAAAATATATATGATTATAATATAAATTATCATTTTGTGCCTTTTTAAGTTTTAAGAATTTTTAAGAATCATAAAAAAACTATTTTTATTGCGGTGTGCCCAAAAAAGTAGTGCCCCCTCCTTTCGATGATCATGGATCCGCGCCTGAAAATTCCTGGGTCTTCCAATTCTAAAAAGTTAAACCAGAAATGAAATAATTCATTTTCTCAGTTGTCTTCTTTTTGGGACACCCTGTACTTGATGTACGGGAACATTGAAATGGTTTGCGCCTCTGTCTCTAATTTATGCTCTGTGGTTTGCATGATATTGATTTTAGAGATGCATCATTAGTGATGTTTGCTTATTCTACAGAGTGTGCAGTTAGTTGATTTGTACGACTTTGACACAACATGAAACATTCTCGTTAAAAAATAGGTGTCAAGGGCATGTATTAGATTAAAAATAAAATACGCGGTTCATCGAATGTATTTTGCAAAAATTAAATTTGTTCTAAACTTTCTGTGTGCGAAGTCACAATTTGAATATTTTTATGAAACTCATCAAAAGGTTTGTGAAGTATGAAAATAATTTTTGGAAATTTATTCACTGGATTTACAAAAAAAACAATAATTTGTCAATTTCAGTTTGATTCACAAATCGTAGTTTAACCCTAATTGTAGTTTTAATCAGCACAGATCTGCCAATTTGCAGCCTCTGGTTGTCCTTTTGTACATCTTTACTGTAATGTACAATAAATAAAATAATAATAATAATAATTTATATACCACCACCAATGTCAATTCAAATATCTATGCAGAAATTGTTATATCGCCAATTAATCAATACTGGTATTTATTCAACAAAGCACCTCGCTTTTTTTTATCACTAAATAAGGAAAACTGGGCATTTACATATTAGTCTCTACAGCTAAATAATTAGCTTTCTGCGCATTTTTAATATTAATCTATTATTAATTATCTCTGATTGCAATGGTTCTACTTAGTGTACCTACGTATATATACATAAGTACGTGTTATAGATTTTGTTGCATCGTGTATACAATCAAGCTCTGTTCATTGTTGCTAACATTGTTACTACAGTTGGGACATGCTGAAGTTTTTTCAAGATTCAGTGCTGGAAAATATAGCATGCATATAATTATGCTATGATATAGTTTTATTTAACTCTTCTTTTGCATGATTGGTCTATTTTTAAATCAATACCGGCATAAAACATTTCTTGTTTTTACCAGCCGCCTTTAAAGACCTGTTTGGGGTGTGTCAGTTCTTGGCCCTGCTCTCCATGGCCCATCCAGGGCACAAGGTGGCGGCCCTCTCCCTCTTTCACGGTCTTCTGCAGCGGTCCGCCCCGGCTGTGCTCACCGTGGCCAACCAGTCGGCCTGGTACGACCTGCTTCTTCACCTCCTCATCAGGAAGCCTAGGCAGGGTACCAAGGTAGGGAAAATGGTTTTGTTAGAATGATGAAGATCAAATCATCTATTAACTGTTTAATAGTTTTGTGAATGAATTATATTTTTTAAATCTTTTATTGGTGTATAGCAAAAACATCTCCTTTACTAGGTGTTAAGGAAAGTTTTAGTATTGGGTTATCTCTAACAACACACAGTTGGTATTTTCTAATTGGTTAATAACTTTAACCCAACGGCTAATACTAGAGATAATCCTACGTGAAAGCTTTGTTTAGCATTAAATGGAGCTTTGTTGAATTCTGTTTCCTTTGCTGTTTAGAACGACATGACCTGCATCCCATCACTGAGCAACTCCTCGCCGACTCTGCCCTCCACTTCCTCAATGGATAACTCATCCTCCAGTCCCCGTAAGGGCGTGGGCAGAAGTATAACGCTCATGTTCAATCAGGATGAATTCTCCGGAGGTACAGTGCCCGAGGATGTCGATGACCCGGTAAGTCGGGTCAGCTATTAGGTGCACTCCAGTCTGGTGGAGGCTTAGCGTATTTTCTTGACCAAGGGTGGACAACTTTTTTGTAAAATGATAACTTTTTACCTCATATGGGTGGTACCTTTCTTGAGAAAATTATCCGTATTATACCGATATTAGGTTATGCAAATAAATTGTGATCAAACTTCAAAATTAGCATATGATATACGTAGGTACTATGAAATATGATAAATCTTGAATGTGATAATAACTTTTATTTTTTATAGTGCCGTAATGCGATGTTTATGACGTTATTATTTCTATGATATTTTACTTTATTCACTCTGTGAAATAATAATTATGTTGATGAAGTAGACAGATTAGATTTAATGTTAGTCACCATGATCTTGGATAATATAATATAAATAAATTTAGACAAAAGATCAAAAGATCAAAAATATATTGTTAATTAGATATTTCGCCAAAGGCTTTATCAATATACATATTTAACAATGAATAAATTTAAGTATCAAGTCGACAATTCAAAAAGTTATAGGTAGGCAAGACATAGATTAAGAACAAAAATAAACATAAAGTAATAGAAAGTAATTACTGAGTATAATTAACATTAATTGATGGGTTAAATTGTTTTATGAA
>JAUYWI010111694.1:0-10865 GCA_034780595.1 Parotoplana pacifica
GGCCGTTAGCTCTAATAATATGACCACAATATTGCATCTTTCTTTTCCGCATTTCTTGTAGCAGCTGCAGCCTGTGTACATATAAAAGTTTATTCGCTACATTATTTAATAGTGGTTCTCAAATAAATAAATTTTTCTGCCGACTGTGTAGCTCAAATTGGCATATTACCTACTTAATATGAATATATTATTAATATGTAATACATTCATATTAGCTAAGTTGAAGGTTGGTATTTTAATGAACAATTTGAGTTGACATAACAGCTAGATTTTACATTTTTACCTACTTTGACTAAATGCAATATGATACTAAATGCACTTTTAAGTCTAGATACAATTTGACGGTTCTCTAAGCAAATAAAACATATTTTAGACAAGAAAGTAAATTCAGACGATCCCTCAAAATATGTTTTTTACGTATCTGCTTATTTGGAATAACAGTAACCTATAGATGTATACACTCAAACAATTCTACAATTTTGCGCCTTTTTTGTTTAACAAAAAAAGAATTTTCGTTGAAAACACAATAGGTGCGTTACCTACATAATGAAATAGAAACTGCATTTGCATAAATTTTGAATGTCAATTCTTTGACAATTCATATAAAAGTTTCATTCATCGTGTAACGTGTATAGAGATGGTACCTACATATCTGAAACATGTCTGGTCTACCTATGTATTGTGAAATATTTATAGAATGCTTCATTTTTTTCGTTTTTTATAAGCTAATTAAGTACGGGCTATATCGAAATTAATACGCGTTTGTGAGAACACTTTTTTTCTATTTTAACAAATAATTCTATGTACAACAACAAGTATAAATAAATAAATACAGGGTGATGCAGAAAAAACGTTATATTTTATCTTTAATCTATGCATATTTATTCTTATTTAAATGAAAATCATCATGGAATAAAATCATCTATCAAATGAAATCTATATATCATCTGTTCACTTAATTATGTATGCCTCAAACCATAGATATTGTAGATAAAATATATCCATAGAGTAAAGATAAAAAATAAAGATTTCTGAATCTCCCTGTTTATTACGTAAAATCCCCATAGAAAAACAATTATATTATATTATAATTATGTCAATTAGCTCTGCATTAATAGAATTCATTAATAACATCTGCAAGTGAGCATTAATTTCGATATAGCCCATAAATAAAAACAAAGTTGTCTTGGTTATGAAATGTTGGATTTATGCTAATATACAAAAATACAAGTAGCGATTATATAAAATGAGTGCTATAAATACAGGGTGGGTCATAATTCACGGTCGAAAATTAAAATATCAACATTATTTAACCATTAATATATTTATATTTATATAAAAAATTCTAACAATGTAATTACATAATGTGTACATAATTAATTAACTAGGTATAGTCCAGAATAGTTCACGAGTGTATTTCATTGTCGTTTACTTTCAAAGTGTTTACCTCCCTCATTGAGACAGGCAGTCATACGATCCGGTAGGGGCCGATAATATCACGACAGAGGTTATCATTAACTGTTTCGATGCGGTTGTTATTTTTGCTTTCAATTGGTCAATGTTTTCGGATTTCGTTTTGAACACTCGATCTTTGATAATGTCCCAGACAGCGTAATCCATTGGCGACAGATCTGGGCTTCGTGGCGGTCATTCAACAGTTCCCCTCCTACCAATCCACGCACCTCGTAATTCAGCGTCCAATCTGTCTCTCACTTTTCTTGAATAGTGAGACGGTGCCCGATCCTGCTGATACCAGTAGTGTTTATTACGAAGTAGCAGTTGGATACTAGGTATGGCAAACGTTTCTAGCATTTCCAGATAACTTTCTCCGGTAACGGTATTAGACATAATTAATACATAGAATTGATGTTTTAATTTTCGACGGTAAATGCCCACACTGTCTTAGATAGTGTAAAATGACATTAATAAAATTATGATATCAAGTTATCAGTTGCCTAATATTGATTCTAGGTGTAATATAGGTGTAATATAGGTATACAACTTTATTTTCAAACTTCCTCATTTGCATATTGATTTTAAAATAAATTTATAAGTGGAATAAAAAAATTCCATATTTGTTCAAATAATACCCGCCATTGAATAGTAGCCGGGCTGGAGTCTTAAAAAAGTGGCGATTAATAATGTAACTTAGAAACACTTGTGTTTATTATTTGTAAAAAATATATTGTGATATAATTTGATCAAATATTCGTATTGATTTTTGTAAAGTACAATTTGTGAAATCGTATGATATAAATATTCACATGGCTCACAGCTTTTTGGTGACGTGGCGTCCTGTTGCATTTAATATTGCCAACGTTGTGTTGTAATCTAAAAAAATGGAACGTTTAAATTGATCCGATTGTTTAAATAGCTCATTTCTTAGTAAAGCAATAAATATTACCAACTTTCAGTTTTAATATGTTTTGTTTTGTTTATGAAAAAATGTTACATAATAGTAGTTGTTATCTAGTCGAATTAGCTATTTAATTACGAAATATTAACAAAAATAAATGATATCAAAATACAAAACAAAGAACTTCAGTAGCATATAATAATTTACTTGAATGTACAGACTGGAAATAAAATGTATGTATTTTATATTTTAAAAACTACTTTTAATGTATGTGCAAGTTTAACATTGTTTATTAGACCATAAAACAAAGTTACAATATTCTGATTTATTTTTGTGAAAAATGCTCATTATCCGATAAATCAAGATCTACTTCGTGATCTAAAATAAATAGCATTTAACTATCAAACAGAAATGGATTACAAAATACATTTTAGAAACAATTGGAACAAAGACGTCTAGTGAAAGAAAACAATGAAAAACCATACAGAAAAGCAAAAAGACATGGCTGGAAGATCAATTCCAACAAATTGATCAATCAACGATGTACAAGAAAATAAACGAGTCAAAAAATTTGATAGCACAACTCTTATGGATGTGCAATACATTTTCAGCAAGATGGTCAGAGTACATTAAATTTTTAGAGATAATAGAGGTCGAATAGCAACAATCTAGAAAAACATAGATGATAGTCCTCCCATTCTGAAATCTGACACGGCAGCAGCTATACGTCAGACAAAAACAGGCAAGTCAAGGGGCCAGATAAGATTGTCATCGAGATGATCAGAGGCTTGGAAGAATATGAAATTGAGAAGATCACAGAGATTGCGACACCGGACCTGTCGAGATCTATCTTTATTGCTATGCCAAAAGAACCCGGGGCAGTAAAACGATCAGCCAATAATTAAACTAATATTGCGGTTAGTTATGAAGAGAGTCCGCCCTAAAATCACCCTTGAAATAAGTGCACAACAGTTTGGTTTCGTCAAAGTTTTGGTACGCGTAATGCAATCTTTTCTTTATGGATGATTGGAAAACGTATGATTGACGTCCAGAAAACTATATACCTGTGTTTTTCTTTGACTACACAAAGGCGTTTGACAAGGTCAAACATGAACAGCTGTGTTTCATTACAAACTGCAGAAATGTGGTTTCTAAGGCGCATGCTCGGGTTGCCCCATACAGCACACGAGACAAATAAAAGTGTTTTACAGAGGGCAGGAACAAAGAGATCACTCTGATTCATACTATAAGACAAACAGGTTTGTTTGGACATGTTATGAGAAAAGGTGGAATTGATACAATTGGCTGTGACTAGCAAGATTCTTGCTAAATGGGGTAGAGGTCGACCTCGGGAGAACTTTATTAGTAGTCTGAAGCAGTGGATTCATTCAAAAAAGAGAGATGTTGCGCTGATAAGGATGACTATTGATAGAAATGTTTTATAGAGCCATGATCTCCAACGCTCGGATCGAGCAGAAAACCTGATGATGATGTAATGCAATAGTAGGAATAGTTAAAAATTGTGTGCACCATAATTATTGATATTTTTAAATTTATTTACATTTAATCATTCCTAAATTTCTACTCACTTGTTATTTGTTTGTTTTCTTTGGATGGTTTCTTATCCAATGAAAAAAAATCCCTCTCAAAAATCAAACCTTTTGGATCAATATGTTATTTCTAATCAATTAAAAAGAACTAAATTGTAAGATTTTGATAGGATCTCAGCTGATGGCCAGATTTTCCTAGTTTTGATATATCCACTGTTTTAAAACATTAATGTCAGCGGCTATAGGTATAATAGAAAGATAAATTGGATATGTTTACTGATAAATGCCAATCATGTGTCCTTTATGGGGAGGGAAGGGGTTAAACAATTGAAGCTATTAATCCCTCGTCGTTAAACAAAATATCATCTTTTTCATTTAAAGTACCATACTTCTGACCGTATAGTTAGATTTTGCTAAAATTCTTACTTTGGAATGGTTTAGGGTAAACACTTTTTATTGGAAGGAACCGATCTAGATGCCAATGACGTCATCACGTCTAAAAATTAAACTTTGTCCGAGTGATTTCAAATTTACTGTGTAGGTTTATGAAAAAGCCAGTAATACAAATCCATAAACATCTGAAAAAATTAATTAATATTTGACTCTGCTAGATCTGCAACCAAAAAAAATCGATATTTTTGGCCAGCATCACTTAAACATCTCTAAAATCTAAAACAAATATCCAATCTTGCTCAAATTTGAGATTTATAATAAAAATGCTACTAACTAGAAAAATGTATTAGAAAATTGGATGCCTTAATTTTATGGTTGCTGGTCTATGAGGGTAAGTCACCAAACTGAGGCAGGTCTGTAAAAATTGATTTTTTTCTATAGTTAAAATGGTTCTCGAATGATTTATTCATTAAAATAAAATTTGAGAAAAGTTGATTTCTAACGTGTTGGCTTGTAGGCAAGTCAAATTTTGGTTAAATTTGAAACTAAATATAACAGAACTATTTTTGGTATCAAACGAAGCGTAATTTTATCGAAAATGACAGTAAAAAGCTGAATACACATACTCTTGGAGAAAAAAGTACGACCTAATTTGACAGGCATAATAAGTCTTTTTCTTAGGTTGAAACATACCACATAAAGAATAGATGTGCAAAATATGAAGCAATCCAATGATCTAAACTAATTTTATTAAGAGCCAGCTCGAATAGCTCTGCTGTTTCTGGATCATTGTTAAGCACCTACTTACATAATACATATACATATATAAATGTGCACAAAACTCAGGCTTTGAACTAGATGGCCCTATTGCTAAAGAAGATAATGTACAAATTAAACAACCTTCTCGTTCCCCAGATATAATCTTACAAATTTCCATTTTTTTTATTTTAAATTTATAATACGTTAGGTAAAAAGGCCTAAAATAGTGTTAGCTCCCCCCAAAACAAATTCGAAAAACTTCAAATAACAGAAAATAAATATGGTTCCCTATGGTTTCTATTTTGGTTATGTCTCTAACTAAATATTACCAAGAAAGTAGAAATTTTGGTACATGATTGTTATTTTTAAAGATTTTAGAGCTAACAAAGGTGACTAACAGAACTAAAGTAACTTAATAATCATAGTTCAAAATACGGTACAACTAATAGGTAGTGAACATAAAAATAATAGTAGGCATAATGGTCTTTGTTAACTCTAATTTTTTTTTTTAATAATTTAATTTATGCACCAAAATTCGTACTTACTTGGTAATATCTAGTTAGAGACATAACCAAAATAAAACTATAGCTAACCATATTTAATTTCACTTGTTTTTTGTAGAATTTGTTAAGTAAAGCTAACAATCTTTTGGGACTTTTTGGCAAATATTATTTCATTTATTTTTGTTTTATAACGTATCCGGTAGCTAAATAGTTAACTTTTGGTTTTGATTATTGGAAATCCATTCACATGTTCTCGTCCAAGAATCTTTTACATTCTTCCTAAGGTTCATAAACCCATAGATAAATAGACAGTTCCTAAGATCATACCTCCTGGTCGACCAATCATTTCGGATTGTAACAGTGAATCCTATCAATCAGCAAAATATATTGACAAATTTCTTCAACTTTTCTTCAACTCATTCCCAGCTACATTCTGGACACTGATCATTTCCAGTGCATTTCTGATATTACAATTCCTGCTAACGCATTTCTTTTTACACTTGATGTTGAATCCCTATACACTAACATTCCAATTAAAGAGGGCCTCTCTGCTATTTTGAAAATGTTCAATGATAATCCCTGCAATTTCCGTCCTGATACTAATAAGTTCGTAGAATATATAGGAAAGCATAAACATTCCTAACATATCTAAGCATATTTATTAACCATAGAAACATCTAAGATATCACTGAAAATGTCAAATCGATATCTCTATGGATCGCTTTATAATTTAAATTTAAAATTTTCAAGTCGTATCATAGAAACTGTGTGATTATTTTCATTATTTCATCAGCTTTTGAAAATGAACTTAGAAAATAGTGATTATCGTGCTATGCTGTTTTATGATTATAAGATCGGTTTAAAACTACAAGACACACATAATTGATTAACAACTACTTTTAACAACAATGCTCCTGCAATCTAAACTGTCTACAAATGGTTCAAAGAATTCAGATGTGGAAGAAGTTCTCTGGATGACGGCGACAGGTCAGACAGACCACAGACAGCTAAGAAGATACATGGCTGAATTAATCAAGAAAAATGGACGGATTAGCTTGGAAAGACTCTCTGATCTTGTTGGAATATCCAAAGAAAGTGTTTCTGAAAATATCCACAACTGGCTCAACCTCAGCAAGATTTCAGTGGATGGGTTCCTCATAAACTTAATGACGAACAAAAAATGATTCGAGTTGACTGGTGCCAAGCTATAATCCATAGGTATCGAAATGGCAATCCTCGTTTTACTCACAGTATAGTCACGGAAGACAAATCAGGATCTACCACTATGATCCGGAAAGTAAACAGCAGTCAATGCAATGGAAATCTTCCGGTCAACCATCTCCTCGAAAGTTTGTCCACGGTCGTAGCCAAGCAAAGAAGATGGTGGCCACATTTATGTCTGTTCATCGCCATATCTCAACTGTACCTCTTGAAACCAATGCAACAGTCACATCCCATTGGTATACCAGAACAAGTGTGCAAACAGTAACGAATGCAGCACCAATGAAAGGGGTAAGACTACCTATCATTCTCCACCATGACAACACGCCCCCGCCATACAGTCCAAACCTGGCTCCTTGCGACTTGTCTGTTTTCTCTAAAGTGAAGAAGGTTCCCAGAGGTCAGATTTTCAACAACAAGAATGAAGCAGTTCAAGCCTTCAGCAAAGAAGTTGATTCAATCTCCTTTGAAGAATAGCAGATCTGCTTCAAAAAATGGTTTGAACGCATGCACAAGTGTATTGCGTGTAATGGGGATTATTTAAAAAAAGATTTAGACAGGTCATTCCTTAATGTACACATTGATTATATTTTTTGTACATAATCATGTTAATTTTGTTGGAATAAATATGTTTTTGCAGTTAATTTTTTGTCATAACCGACTTAAAAATGACTATAAAATATGAAATCTTCAAGATATAACCTTGACTTTTTCAAGAATACTGAGATATTTTCATCGTTTAAAAAAGATACTAATCGTTGATCTAGCACAATGAATTCTGGGTGATTCTACAAACTTATTGACCCCCCCCCTCGTAATGTCACCTTGAACTCAATTTACGGAAGAACGATTTTTATCTTCAAATCAAAGCTACTGCTATGGGTAATGCTCCTTCATATGCCAACAATTGTATGCACTATTGAGAAACTTCTGCAACTAATCAATATATTTACAAACCAATATTTAGGAAAATATTTCTTGATGACATTTTTGGTATTTTGTCAAATTCCTTAATACTATTGATTCAAATATTAAAATGACTAAATATATTGATCTTCTCAATTCTCTTTCCTTGATGTTTTAGTTTCCAAACATTCTTTTACTAGCACCTCATGCAAATTGAAAACCACATTCACAGGTCATTTACTTCATCATTCAAGTGTTATTACATCAGTTACAACAGTTAACTTTTGTCTAGATATTGAAAAGCCATTCACATGTTCTCAATAAAAGATCTTGTACCATAAATTAACCAAAGCTGAAAATTTATTTAGTTCTATTTTATAACTTTAGAATGGTGCATATCAGGAACTATACATCGTAATTGTTCAATCAGAATCTAATTTTATTCGGTTTCATTATGCCAAAATTTTAGTTAAATCAGTGAAGTTTCGTTTTATATTGCCAATACATATTATGTATTAATCGTTTCTAGGCGCTTATTGAAAAAACTAAAACGACTTTTTAGTGTCCCTTTGCCACTTAATATGTGCCAAATTTCATCAAAATTATTTAAACTTTAGGGACCATTATCGGTGATGAAAAAATAAACAAAGAAAGAAAGAAGCAACAAATTTAGAAAAATGGCTAACCTTAAATATCCATAGTTGGAAAACCAATCAACCAATGTCTATGCAATTTACACAAGTTGTTAACACGGCAAGAGATAATAAATTGATTAAATTTAGTTATTTTATTTAAAATGTTCGAGTTACAGATGTCCAAAATTTGGCCCATTTTCAGATGTTCTACAATACTGTGGCAAGGTTGGTTAGCTCATATAACTAACGGCTTATTTCATAGGCCTGGATACTTTGACATAGCTAAACACATTACATCCAAAAAATCATCTACATTCAATGTCATTGGTTCTAGGTCGGTATTCAGATGAAGTGTTTTGTTAGAAGAATCAAGCAACGGTATGATACTGATAGTCATTAGTGATGGAAGACGCAACTAAAATTTTTTTACAATAAATCATAATATAGTATTTTTCATTCACATTCTCGTTGCCACCAAAACTAAACATCTTACCAGGACAAACAACCACGTTACCAGATAGCTAAAATGAAAGCATGCATTTACCACAAGTGATATTCAGTTCACCACTATCAATTAGAATAAAAGATTGTGTAATCTCGTTAACGAATTACGTATTTAGTCACCAAAAAACGATAATCACAAAACAATATTTATTTTCAACACACACGAAACAAATTCTTCTTCTTCAAATTACCAAAACTGTATACATAGCAATTTAACAATGACTATAATCATTGTAACAAAATATTGTTAATCGTCAGTTATTGATTTCTTGTCTAGCCAAACTGTGTGGAATGAAGTACGATTGACTCGCAGACACCAGATTGAGCATTTAGGTTGAGTAATTTCATTGATAGCTTCATTTCCCAGTCTAATTAGAATTCTAGAACGCCACTGTTCTTGTGTTAAGCCTTGAGCAACTCGTTGATTATTGGCATCGATGATTTCATCCAGTACAGCTCACGTGGTCAGTTGTCTACTGATAGCTGCTTTAAAACAGCTGTTGGCTTGTTCCACCCGTTTCAAAAAAGGACGGTAGGGGGGTAGATTACAAATGGAAAATCGATCTTCATGCTCAGGTGGCATAGTAGTGTCCAGGTGCGGTCTTGCTCCATCATGTACGATAACTACCGAACCTGGAAAGCGCGGAGCTGCATCGACATTGATCAGGTGATCAATAAATCTCTGGTACCTATTATGATCCAATGTCTGCTGCTGAAGATCGAAGGGTACTAATTATTTGACAGTATCAGGTTAACATTTCGGCCCCTTACTACAACAACCTGTCAAAGTTTTTGACTATAGAAGCTCTCCCACCTTGTATACACGTTGAAGCCACATTCATCAATGTCCACTATGCTGACATTCACTGGTCAGTGAGTAAACCATATGGCGTATGGAAATCGTAGGTCTCTGGTTTAAGAGGGACATCCGCATCTTTCCCAGCAATTTGACAGAGATGAGTTGATTGTGAAGATGCCCATGAATGGGCGAGGCATGTACTTGGGGTTTATATGGCAACATCCTTCTTAGTTGATCGTTCTTTCCAAATTAGTGAACGGCTCCTCTCTAGCGATGGGCAAAATTGTTTGAAACATTTAGTCGTCAACTTTCACATGCCACTGTCCTCCCCTCTCCCTTCCACTATGTAGAATAAATCTTTACTGCAGAAAACATAAAAATAATAAATAATACAGTCAAGCCTTCGACAGTACTAACATCATAGCCTGACCCTTATAGTGCTTCTCGCCGTATCTCTATTGATATTCATGTTGTCCGCTAGCAGTAGATGATCCTCTCCGTTTTCAAAACAGTTCACTATACTTTGTCAATCTTCATTGTCAACGATGTGGTCGTTCCTGGGCCATTGGTTTGTTGAAAAATAAATATTTGTAATTTTGTTCTATTTATATATTGTAAAATGATCGACAATTGGTTAAGCAGACATCTCACTATGTTAAATTGAATATAGTTTGCTAAATCACTCGCTTTGTTATGTAATAAGTATAAAAAGGTAATTAGAATGCATACTGTTAGAATGCTTTTACTGTTATTATAAGAGATTTGAGGTCTGTAGACTTAGGAGGCCATGTGATAGTATTGTTTAGGTTGCTTTAGTAGAAATTTTTTGTAAACTTTGCCAATATTGCATAGCAATAAGGAATTTATACACATTTATCTCGTAACTATGATTTTGTCAATCTATTTGACCATTTAAAACCTAAGCTAACATGTAGTACCTTACATACATGTCACTGGGTAATTGTTTCTATTGACGCCAGTATTAAATCTATAAATTCAAAGATATTTGTACATCTCTATAATTATGACTTCACATCTTTTAAGGTTTGATCTAATACATTTTAAACTTCTTTGGTCTTTAAATTACATATATCATTTTGCAATCTCATTCACGCATCCAACTTGCCGATTGTAGTGTACAAAAAGATGTTTTTACCGAATGTGACATTGATTTTAAATAATCGATTAAAATTGGTAAGTGCATAATAATCGATTATTTAAAATCAATGTCACATTCGG
>JAUYWI010111705.1:0-10865 GCA_034780595.1 Parotoplana pacifica
TTTATAAATACGATTAATTAAATACGACTTTTTAAATAAGATCTTTTCAATACGACTACTTTATGTACGACTTTTTTTTTATTACGACTTTTCACCATAGATCCGTCCAATAGGACCTAAGTAATATAAATCCAATATTTAAAGTTTTGATTATCGATTGTTTTTGCTAAAAAACGATATTATGGGCTAAAATCACTTAATTGACTCTAAAATCCAGAAAGTATCTAAAACATGTATTACATTTTGGGATAGCAAAAGCAGAAATTGTCATGGAGCCATTATGAATAACGTATCAGAAGATTTAGTTCTTCGTCTCAGAGGGCTATCATATTAGGGTCTGCACTTACTTAAAAATAGATTTTTATAGACCATAACAGTCAAAAGGTATGTTAACTCAAACCCTAAAATATGTGAAATGATTTTGGGTATTAACTCTCATTAGCTGATAGTTTGAATGCTATTGTGATTTTAGATAATTGATATATTTTTTTAAATATTAGAGCTAACAGAGACAATAAACATTCTAAAAAAAATATTTCAATGTCTTGAGAAAAATCAATAAAATTGAACAAAATTTTACACAAGAACCTAATTTTCATAATTATTTTGACTTTGTTAGCACTAAAATTGTAAGATATCATTTGTCTAAAAACACCATGGTGAGAGATAACATCTAACAATGTTTTCACATATTCTAGGGTTAGAGCTAACACTTTCTGACCTTTTTGCTGTTTAATAATTTCTATTCTTTTAGTAATGAATTCATATAATTCATAGCTATGCCGGTAATTTAAAAAAGTTTGCTTTTTGCTATGGAATATTGGTATCCCTAGCCACAGTTGCTAAGTTAAAAGTTCATTAAAGAAAAGTTCGGATATAGTAACTACGGTTTCATGTCAAATAACCTTAAAGGCATAGTTGTGTGTTATATATTTGTAAAAATAGCTTATTGGTGTCGCTAACAAAAGTGGTTAAGTAAAAAGTTGATTGAGAGAATATGTATGGTAACCCAGGACTTCATGCGGTCAATTACCCCAAAAACGATTGCATTTTGGGAAAATCAGTAAAATTTCTTGTTGCTTTCCGATATTGGTGTTCCTAGCAACTGCACAAAAATATGACTACAGATCTTTACTCTGCCGCAAGATTATTCTTGATTCCAAATTTCATTAAAATCGGTTAATATTTAGATTATGAAACCGGTGATCTACAAACGGAAGGAGAAGGAGTAGAAGAAGATGGAGGATAAAAGACAATAAGAAAACGTGAGATTTGAGTCTGAACAAATTGTAGGAATTTCAGGTTAGGAAATCATTTCAGATTTTAATGGGAAAGACTCAAAAATGTCCTATTTTCAACGATCACTAGGCCGGGTTGAGCTTTGGAGCTAACAGCTAATTGCCATTGGCTTAGATTATAATAATAAAGCGGGTCTGATAAATGTTTATTGAGAGAGAAATTAATAATGTACATACACAAGAGATATTATGACAAAAGGACTAAGGAAAGAAGTTTGAATGTAGTTGACGAAGTTAAATATTGTTACCTACTGATTCCAATAAGTTGTTTATGCAGTGGAAAGGACCATTTAGTGTGGCAGGAAAGGTGGAGATAAATGATTATAAAATAGAGATACAGAATAAGGTCAAAACATTCCATATCAATTTGTTGAAAAATATTATCACCATCAAGAGCACAAATGAACAAACAGTATTTACGGTAAGTGTAGGAATAGCTGTGGTAGGGGAGAAAGAGGTAGAATCAGTGGATGAGCATGAGTTATTAATGCTAGGCCCATGGAATTCGAAGGAAGGTATTGCAGATATTCAATATGATAAGAACTTAATGGAAGAACAGAAATGTGAGCCAAAATCTACTGTATAATCGAGAGATTTAGTAAGATATTCACTGAAAATCCGGGTACTATGTACTAACATATTGGAACATAAGATCCAATTGACATCAGATGAACCTGTAAGGTAAGATATTAAAGAGATGTTACAGTGGGGTATTATTCAACCATCTAAGTCACCTTATGCCTCCCCGGTGGTTGTAATGAAGAAAAAAGATGGATCAAATAGATTATGTATTGATTATAGAAAATTGAATAAAATAACCATACCTGATCCAGAGCCACTAACACCGGCTGAAGAGGTTTTTAAAGAAATAGGAGAAAACAAATACTCCAGTAAAGTCGATTTATCTAAAGGATACTGGTAATTTCGTGTAACCATTGAAGATGTCCCAAAAACAACTTTATCACACATTTTGGAACATTTCAGTTCCTCAAAATGCCATTTGAAAATGATAAACTCAGAAGCTACAATGACCCGAGGAATGAGGAAATTATTGCAAGGAATGAAGTCACTGAAAAATTATATAGATGACATATTAGTTTTTAGTAATACTTTGAAAGAACTCTAAATAGTTCTAGAAGAATTATTTAGTCGTATGAAAAAGACAAATATAACAGCAAGACCATCCAAGTGTGTTATAGGTACGGATTCTGTAGAGCTCTTAGGTTACCAAACAGCTAAGGGAAAGTTGGATTGCAAGAGGCCAATATTGAGAAAATTAATTATTCCTCTTCCTAGCACCAAAGACAGAACTAAAATCCTTTAGGGTTAATTGGATATCATAGACATTTTGCTGAGATAGCAGTTTCAATAACGGACCTGACAAAAAAAACAATCAACCAAATGAATTGAATTGGGAGATGCACAATTGGTAATTATGGCCACACAAATTTACATAACTTTTTTTAGAGAAATATTTTTTTAATGAAATTTTTCAGTTAAGCTTCTATAAAGAAACATTATTATTAAAATGTGTTATTTTTTGTTTAATTATAAACGAAGCTTTTTGGTTCTCAAGTTGCACATTGGTCATAAAAATCAATATTTTCAAAAATTCAGATTATATATCTTAAACAGTGGAATGTTTACAATATATTTTCCAATTCTATAATTATTTGGCTTCAGAATTGACAATTTTGCAAAAAAGTAAATGTTGGCAATTTTGGCCCTTATTGTTTCAGAGGGCCATGCTATAGGAGGTCGGAACCTAAATATTTTTACATCATAAACTCTGCAAGAGAATGTTGTTTAAGTATGCCAAATTTGATGTAAATCGGTTGATTTGTTTTTTGACTATTCATAAGTGGTCAGTGGGTTGACAACCCCTACTCCTATTATCCATGAATGGTTAAATGACTTTGGACAAGACATATTGATCTTGTTTGCTAAAATGCCTATATAGATAATCAATATTTATATGACTTCAAAATAAAAATAAATTAACCGAAAAGAAAATTTAACTTTTATTTCATTCCAGTTTAATTTCAAAATACAAATTAATATAAAATAATAAGCAAACAAATAAAAATGTATTACTAAATGAGAAAACAAAAATAAATAAGATACTTAATGACTGTTTACAAAAAATAACAAACAGTAATTAAAGACCTTAAAAATGTTATGTAAAATATTTCAGATTCTATTATCGATTTTATTGAAACATATATACTACATACAAACGATATTCAATCTACAGATTTATCAATATTCATGATCGTTGCTTTCAACAAACTCAGCGGATAAGTGTTTCTCGGGTAAGTGATAGCGGGTAGACTTGACAGGAAATTAAAAAAGAACAGCATTAAACAGGATGTTCATAAAAAATTTGCATTCTAAAAACAATGTCAAAAACTAGTAAATAGTCTGAAAGCAGTCAATCGAATTCTTACTGAAAATGTGGACATATTTGATCAGCTTCTTCATATTCTTTGACAATTTGCTGACACCAACGAAAA
This sequence comes from Parotoplana pacifica, assembly GCA_034780595.1. Taxonomy (NCBI): domain Eukaryota; kingdom Metazoa; phylum Platyhelminthes; order Proseriata; family Otoplanidae; genus Parotoplana; species Parotoplana pacifica. Next base: position 3,812 of record JAUYWI010111705.1, read on the forward strand.
CAATGACCCTCATTGGTAAAATATATACTGTATATTGCTTGTCTATGCGTTTCACTAAGAGGTATACTTTCCACACAAAACTTCATTTTCTAAAACTCATACATGTATGTGCAAGCACGAAATTGTGATTGAAACTTTCTTAAAAATATTTAATAATTTTGTCTCTGAGCTTTAGGTATATAGTAAATATGAAAATGTATATTTGTAAATTTGTCTATTTGTATAAATGTTACTTTATGAAGTCAGACACGGTTGCAAAATTAAAATGCATTTGTAATTAAATATAAAATGGCATTCAAATTCCACATTTGTTAAGTACTTCAAAACAAAATGGTACGAAACATCCTATGTACCTACATACCTAGGTACTTAATGGCCTGATATCGTTAGCGCAGCCTTTCATATGCAGAAAGCGTTTCATAGAAAATGAAATGGCAAGTAAATTAGTTTTACTATCGGATAGATTTACAGATTGTATATTTGTGAAGAGCCGGTATTAAAACATATTATTCAAACCCTCTTTAGGTTACATCTTTATAATTCATTTCAAAATCGATGTAAATTTTACGTGAACCTGATTCTATGTATCTTTTATGAAACACTATTTTGTTGTACAGATAACCTGCCATTTTAAAAGAATATACAATTTTTTTGATAAACAACTTTATGAAAGGCTGCTTAGTCAAGAAATTTATCATTAGATTGAGGACAGAAGAGCATATTATGTCACAGTTTATGTTTGCTATGAAAGGTTTCTGAATAATAAATTTAATTTTAAAATAAAAATAGCGTAACCTTTTTTTTGCTACAAACGCTTGAATTCGACAAATCTGTCAAGTGACACGGTTTTACTACAAAATCATCAGTTTATAGACATAGAAAACTCAGTGATATACCTATAGTTTCTTTTAAATAACAAAGACAACTGTATTGAATCTTTTGAACATCAATGGATAGGTATTCAGTAGGTATGAAGACTCTGCAAAGAAAGTGGTGATTTATGTTTTTTAAAAGCTGATGCTATTGTATTTCATAAAATACCAATTATCAATTTTTATGTACTTTTTTATTTAAAATTTTTATGTACTAGTTGCAAAAGACTTTTTTGATTTTATCTGATCATGGTTTTATCTATTTTCTGATCATTTTTGGTATTACGATATTTTTAATTGAATGGTTCTTCAAATATGTATGAACAATGTCACAACATAGCTAAGGTTGGACCTGAGAATAAATAAATTATTATACTTTATCTTCTATAATATGCCCCTTGTCAGATAGCTTTTTTCTGTATTTAGCAGTTAATTTAGATTCATTGCAGAATTTTTTATATAATTAAATGCTTTTTATTTAATTTCACAAAAAGGATGATAGTCAAAACAGACTGTGTCCTAGCTAGATTAGTTATTTTCAGGTAGCTTTATTTTACAAAATATTTAAAATTTAAACTTATCAACAATAATATTGTTTATTTAAAATGAATTCTAATTAGCGTCAATTTTGTGAATACTGTTGCATTTATTTATCAAAATACCTCACTATTCCTCACTATTCTACTCTTAATTCAGAGCGGCAGCTTGACAGAAACTGGTTGAAAGCCACGATAGCAATACAATTTGGTACGTTATTTTTATTAGTTAAATGGCGATTTTTTATCATCGAAAGGCACGTCAACGACATCAGCTTTTCTCTGGTCTTCCTGCGGTAGATATGGATTATTCAAACCGTGTCTTGGGCTATCTCTACAAAGTATAATGAAGACCTTTTGTGATAGTTGTCAAATCGCGTAAAAAATAATATTCTTTGTATTGTAAACATTCTTTACAAAAGTTGTACTATTTAATTATCCCAGTATTAAGGTTTATTTTCAAATAGTTACTTTCCATATTTACCTATACTTAACTAATTGATTTTATCTATTGTCATTTAGTGAAATCATGAAGTTAATCAAAGTGAATTTGTCATTAGGTTCAAAATTTATACAAATTTACAAATGACAAAAAAGAGCAAAAATGATTGATAATAACTACATAAGTCCAAATAATTTCATGATTGAAGTTACTAGATTCAATCCTCTGTCGCCCAGGCCCTCTGATACTCGTACATAAATTTTGCATTTTGAAAAGCCTCTTTTTAAAAATATTCTAGTTTGTTTTATGTAAATGATAAATTGATAGTATTCCTGTTTATTGTTCTGTCTTCCTACTTGTAATATAAAAGCTTGATAACTATATTTAGAGCATTGAAAAAGAGACACTATTGAAGTTCGAAGTCTGTAGTCATAAAGTTTCCATTTTGGTGAGATTGGCATGGTGTTGCATATGATGACCAGTAAAAGTATTGGGAACTTTTGTTTGGAATGGTAAACAGGCTTAGTACAGTTGTTAGTTTTAGCATTATCATTAAGAATCGATACCTTAGAGATGTGGGCATGTAGAAAAATGCTTAGAATTCCTTGGACAGCAAACTGGACTAACAAAGCAGTGCTTGAAGCGGTAGGAATACCAACACCATTGTATGCTCAGTGCATCAAGCAGAAGTTATCGTTCTTAAGGCACAGAATGAGGAAGTACCTAATGTTAGGAGACCTAGCGATTTTTGGATTGACGAAGAAAAAGAAGCCATAGGAAAAAGACACGGAGAGTTGCAGATCTATTGGGTAGAGTAGGCTAGTCTGGGACCTCATCAGAAGTTGAGAACGACTTAACTTTGTATGTTTTATCTATCCACCAGTTTTTTGTTTTTGGACAACATTAAATCATATTTCTTAGTTGTATTGTAATATCTTTTAGGACAATATGGTGCAACAAAGTCGGTAGGTTTTCGTTTCTTTGATTTACTTAGACAATGGTCTCTTCTTTTATTTTCTAGGTCTATTTTATGCTTACAACTACTTCTACTCGTTGATGTTACGCTAGTACAGTTTGATGAGGATGGAGAACTATTCGTTTGAAAGCATATAGGAGTAGCTTGTGATTTTGTGGGTGACAAATATCTAGTTTGTGATTTCCATTTTATTTCAGACAGTTGGGACTTGGGTGATCTAGTTTGTGGTTTGTGTTGGATTTCAGATAGTTGAAGTTTGGGTTTGGCAAATGATCTAATTCCAGGCGATTTAGGTTTATATACTAAACTGCTAGGTTTTCTTTTATTTGATTCACATTGCAGAAGTTTTCTTTTTCTATTTGAACTAGAAAGATATCTAGGTTTCGTTACAACTGTTGGATTGCGTTTAGGGGAAATTGATAAATCATTGGTAGTTCGAAATGGTTGTTTGGAAAGAGGGGCAACATTGAGTTGTTTATTTTGTAATTTCTCGCTATCGAAGTATAATTGAAAAGTTTCAGGAAGGTTATTTAGAGTATAAAGTCTTTCAGAATTATCATCCTCCACATTTATACTCTTGGTTTTTCTATATGCAAATTGAGAATCAAGAAATAAATTTCCTTTATTTTCATTAGAATGAGCACTCAAAATCAGTCGATTTGCTTCTGGAATATCGCTAGCACAATTACAAGATGGTTGATTATCATCAATAGTTAAATTAAGACTTGCTTTAGGAAAGGAAGCTGTAGGCTTACGATCACTTACCACATGCTTAACGTCGATATCAGAAAAACCAGATTTTAGAGATGATGCAGATAAAGTTTTCTTATTTATATTTTGAAGAGAATTTTCTAATATTGCTCGCTCATCTGCCAAAAGAGAGCTCCATTTAGAATTTATTGAATTCCTCATTTGTAGTAAATCATTTTCTGGTTCGGATGGTTTTTCGTTAATACAAATTTTTGAATTATTTCTTTTAGAATTACTTTTATAAGATATTGATAGCTGGTTCTTTTTGTCTTCAAAGAAAGAAGTGATAGTTTCTGATATCGAGTTCTTTGACTGTTTCATTTTGTTGCTACTACCACTGGATTCTGTTAGAGATGATAGCTTTTTCTCTTTATTATTTTCAGCAGTACTTGAAACATCTGAATCTCTCATTTTATATAAGTCACAGTTATAGCCCAGCTTTTCCGAAGTTTCCATCTTGGGGTTTCCACGATAAGATTCTTCTGCTGTTGGTATTTCTATTTTATCTGCCAAAGAAAGTGATAATTTTGATTTTTTGATTTCTGAAAATTCATTTTCTGGTGGTTTCATATTAAAATAATTTTTGGGGCTGACAAGTTTTTCAGATGTTTCCATTTTTGCAAATCTCCTTGAAAGAGATATTGGTTTTCTTGATGTTGTCATTTCTGCTTCTGGTGGTTTCATATTAATAGAATTTTCAGAATTCTTTTCAGACTTATTGGATGTTTCCCTTTTGAGGTTGCCACTATAAGATTTACCAGTTGATGGAATTCTCTCTGAAAGAGAAGTTGATTTGTTTGATATTGTTATTTCTGGAAATTCATTTTTTGCTTCTGGTGGTTTCATATTGATATACTTTTCAGAATTTTTTCCTGACTTATCAGATGTTTCCATTTTGAGATTTCCACTATAAGATTTTCCTGGTGATAAAAATCTCCCTGAAAAAGATGTTGATTTGTTTGATTTTGTCATTTCTGGAAATTTATTTTCTGTTTCTGGTGGTTTCATATTGATGTAATTTTCAGAATTCTTTCCAAACTTATCAGATGTTTCTATTTTGAGATTGCCACTATAAGATTTTCCTGGTGATGGAATTCTCCCTAAAAGAGATGATGATTTTTTTGATGTTGTCATTTCTGCTTCTGGTGGTTTCATATTAATAAAATTTTCAGAATTCTTTTCAGATTTATCGGATGTTTCAATTTTGAGGTTGCCACTATAAGATTTTCCTGGTGATAAAAATTTCCCTGAAAAAGATGTTGATTTGTTTGATGTTGTCATTTGTGGAAATTTATTTTCTGTTTCTGGTGGTTTCAAATTAATATAATTTTCCATTTTGAGGTTGCCACTATAAGATTTTCCAGTTGATGGAATTCTCCCTAAAAGAGAGGTTGATTTTTTTGATGTTCTCATTTCTGGAAATTCATTTTTTGCTTTTGGTGGTTTCATATTGATATAATTTTCAGAATTCTTTCCAGACTTATTAGATGTTTCTATTTTGAGGTTGCCACTATAAGATTTTCCTCGCGATGGAATTTTCCCTGAAAGAGATGTTGATTTTTTTGATGTTGTCATTTCTGCTTCTGGTGGTTTCATATTAATAAAATTTTCAGAATTCTTTCCAGACTTATCGGATGTTTCCATTTTGAGGTTGCCACTATAGGATTTTCCTGGTGATGGAATTCTCTCTGAAATAGATGTTGATTTTTTTGATGTTGTCATTTCTGGAAATTCATTTTTTGCTTTTGGTGGTTTCATATTGATATAATTTTCAGAATTTTTTCCTGACTTATCAGATGCTTCTATTTTGAGGTTGCCACTATAAGATTTTCCAGGAATTCTCTCTGAAAGAGATGTTGATTTTTTTGATGTTGTCATTTCTTCTGCTTCTGGTGGTTTCATATTGATATATTTTTCAGAATTTTTTCCTGACTTATCAGATGCTTCTATTTTGAGGTTGCCACTATAGGATTTTCCTGGTGATGGAATTCTTTCTGAAAGAGATGATGATGTTTTTGATGTTGTCATTTCTGGAAATTCATATTTTACTTCTTGTGGTTTCATATTGATATAATTTTCAGAATTCTTTTCAAACTTATCAGATGATTCCATTTTGAGGTTGCCACTATAGGATTTTTCTGGTGGTTTCATATTAAAATGATTTTCAGAGTTCTTGCCAAGTTTTTTCGAGGTGTTCCTTTTGTAGCTACTGTTATAACATTCTTTTAATGATGATTCAGGTTCCTGTTTCCTTCTATCGGAAAAGTATGTGGATTTATTTAGAAATTGGGTATTTGACAACTGGGACATTTTTTTATTATTTCTTTCTGATAATGATGATTCTTGGTATATTTGATATGTCAAAGTTGTAGATCTACTATTACGTAAATAATGATTTTGAATATGTGCTACAGAGTACCTTATATTAGAGTCTTCATTTTCTGATAAATTGTAGATGATGTCTGACTGGTGAGGAAACATTGAACACCAGCCAATAATTCTACCATAATTTGGAACGTCCATAATAAATTCTGTAGGTTTCTCGTAGGTAAATGAGGCCCAAAAATTACCACTGCATAGGAATATATTCCAGTCCATAGACGTTGCCTCTGATAACAGCTCTGCTATGCGATCGACTAATACCTGTTAAAATATAATTGTAACCATTAAGTAACGGTGTGCCGCTAAGGTTAAATTCTAAATAAAGTACGATACCCTAGTTAACCTTCCGTTATCCGAGTGTTTATATTCTGTTGTCCGAAGCGGCGGTGGCTTGGGGGAGGGTTGAAGGACATATAGGTACGCCCCTCAAAAATGATACCTTTGTGCACGTTATTAGGCTGAAATTTGGTACCCAGGTACCGTGGAAATTATAATATTATTTTGTTGATGAAAATTGATTACGCCATCAGGTCCGAAAATTAAAATTTGTTCCGCTTGACTTCAAATATGATATGCAGGTTCGCTAGGTGCTCAGTAATACAAAGTTTGAGAAGAGTTATTTTCATAACGAGTGCAAAATATTATGTCTCTTTATTGCATTCTTCGAGATTAACATGTCTATGCATGAGCCCGTAGGGCGAGTGCCATAGAATGTAAAAAATCGAGATGAATGCTATGAAGAGACGAGTTGTGTAGAGAATTTTATTTTTTAATAATCTGAGGAGAATCTGCATTTCTATAATTACCGTTTCAAAAGATATTTAGGACAACCGATAACTTAATTCAAAACGTTGATTCAGCTGATTTAATTAATATACACTCCAGTGCAAAAATAATCGCCACCCATATACCTAATAAATATATTATTTTACGCTAAGTAGATATAATGTTCACTAATCAATCAATTATGTGGTGGCCCTAATGAGGGCCGTTTTCGCGTTCTCAAGGGGAAGGGAGGGAGGGAAATAAGACATCAATAGTGAGTGCTGCCACCATTACTCTGAATAACTGCTCTGACCCGTCGTCTCATGCTACT
>JAUYWI010111716.1:0-10865 GCA_034780595.1 Parotoplana pacifica
CACATGCGCTAGATATATGGCCCTTCATTGCTAGAGTCAGTCTTTAACCGCACAGCACTGATTCTATATCTCTAAACCTTTTCCAGTCATATCTCACTCTCTTTGTTACTGCCAATTTGCTGCCTCCTCCTGCACTTAAGTGTATCTCTCAAGTAACAAAATTCCTTCACTCTATCAAGGTCTTTTAACACATCATCTTCTATCTTCCCATGCTCTATAACATTTCTATCAGATTCATTTCCCTGCATACATTTCTTGCATTTGAAACCAGTAGTCATTGAGATAGTGACTCTCTTCTTTCCAGAGCATCTACCGTGGATCCACTGTTCACACTTTCTGCACCGCAATGAGTTGCTCATCACACCTTTGTCACATATTCCACATGGGTCAATCTTTGCCTTCACTGAAACTTTGTCACTCATTTACTTTCAAACCTTTTCCCTCGAATGCCTGTTTCCATTTCATAAACTGGTCCTCTAGTGCCTTCATGGACTTCGCCATTATCACCAAATGATAAGCAAAAAGCAATTCGAATAACTCCCCCATTTCACTTTCTCCGATAACACGTCCACAAATAAAAATGGTGACAATACAGACCCCTGATGCACGCCAACCCCTCCATTAAACTCCACTGAGAGTGTTGACCCGACTCTGACTCTGGTCTTGACACCCTCACACTCACCAAAATCATACCAAAAATACATTCAAACTGCCTTTTGGCAAGCAGTGACAGTAAAATCGAGAATATATCTATGTTTACTAGTTTCACATGGAGATTCATAGAAGCGTAAATTATTCCTCAAGTAATTGGTCTTAGCCTCTCCAACATCAAGAGCAAGACCGCTCACGCGTGCTACAGCAATCACATTCCACTCTGTGTAGAGATGATGAACAATCTCTCAACAGTCATCTTGCTCCCCTTAAATCATTTGTAATGAGAAACCTACTGAAGCAGTAGTTGTTTGATTGTGCTACGAATCAAAATAATCCATTGCATGTTATGTATCATATTTTGAAAAGGCGTTCCCGTAATCTATTGAATATGTCTAATAGACAGGTGCCTAAGTACAATCAACAAACAATATACATATCATCTCAAATTATTTTTTTAATTAGAAAACACTACAAATACCCTAACCAAAAGCACGCTTCAGTTAGTCGTGGAAAACAGAATAATCAGTGACGAAAATTTGCTCCAAATACGTTTTCTTTACCCCTTATCAGTCTATTTGTATTAGGTATTTGAAAGTATTTTCCATGTGGCATAGATTTATACTAATGCATATTTATGTTCTGTTGCACTGCAATAGAGCAAACTTATTATTGAAATACGAGACAAATGTTTTTTTTAAATCACTTCTACATGGTGCACAAGAAATGTTGCTATTTAGCGTACATTAAATTTGTTTCGCCACTTACTTCTAGCCTTGTTCTTCTTCTTGGAAGACGGACTCCATCTGATCTCAGTCATGTCCGCGTCCAGGAAGTAGGATCGCTTGTAATGTCTGCCACTGGACCGTACCTTGAGCAGCTCACTGCCTTGTTGCATATAATGCAGACAATCGGGCGCTAGACAGAACAAAAAAAGAGAAAGGTTGTTTCGGTTTAAAATTGGTGTTAATTGAATAACAAGATTGGGGCCCACTCAATTTGGCAAATAAATTTCCCTGACTTTTGCCGACAAAAATTGCTGTTGAGCTTTATCAGCAATGACAGAAGTGATGTGCTTGTTTTCATACAGAAGAGCTGTTTGAAATTTTTTTTCATCTGTGCTGGGACTATTCAGAATAATGTATGGTACAATTGCCTACCTGATTGGACCACGTTCCATAATTCTGCTGGTAGTGGCCATAAAAAATCCAATGCTTCAGACCAAAAAATATACCCATGAAAAAAAACATACCAAACAAAAATTCCCTGTATGATGGTGATTATCCCCAAAAATGTACCTAAGCCACGGGAAATATAACTAACACCCAAATCTATGACAAGGGCGCCAAAATAATGATAAACATTAGCATAAAATTAACGAAAAAATCTGATTTGTAACCTTATTCTAATCAACATTTCACTCGAGTAGTTAATCTACGAATCGAAAAAGCAATTTTTCTCAAACAACAGTCAAGATATGCCCATAATGAATGGCATAGAAGTAAACAATTCTACTCATTCGATGTCGATCGGGTTGATGAGCCAAAATAGGTAAAACTTTGTTAAAATCAAAAATAGTTCTGTAACCATAGTTATGGGAAATTAACTTGAACACAAGCTAGCCGCGCCCAAACAAATACAACAAAGAACTGATGTACTTTATAACCAACCACACAAATATCTAGCGATGGAAAGTGCGCTACGCAACATTACGCTCACTAGATGTACTCCACAAATCTGTACATTACTTAGTGCAAAAGTTTACAAACAATATAAATAGAAAAGTTGCATCAAATTGGTTAATTCGTATAATCAAAGACTGCCATACAAATTAATCGTAAATAAAGTACATCAAGACAGGGCTGAAACTCACAAGTGACATTTTAAACAAACCTTCTCGGACTTTTTTGTAGTAGAACTCCAAGTTACAATAGGCAGAAAACCTTTTTGATTTGGAGTATTGGTGAACAAATGTACTTATGTGTTAACTGAACGTAACTCAACAAATTAACCAGGAAAGGTTAAACAATGATTAGATCTATGTATCTATCTGTCTATCTCTTTCTCGGCATTGTAGCAGGTCCATGTCTATGGATTCAATTGTCTCCACTGTTTCTTCTTAGGTGCCATTCTTTAAGATCTGAATATGACACTTATAAAACCCGTTAAGAAGTTTTTCTTGGTTTGCCGTGGCTTTTTCCCCCTAGAAATCTGCCTTCAATAATGTATCTCTTCTGAATGTGACCCATCTACCCTTTCTTACGCTTGGTAATTATATGTAGTTAATAGGTTCCATCTTTTATTGGTTTCCGCTAAAACTTCTTCATTTGTCTTCTGTCTTGCCATGAGATTTTCTACATTCTTCTCCATATCCACACTTCAAATGACTTCGATTTTCTTCTTAACGCTTTCATGTAGTGTCCACATCTCAGAACCATATAGAAGTTTGCTCCAGGTTAGGGTCTTCTTCTTGGTTTCTATTTTCAGACTCTTGGTTAGAAGTTCTCTTCTTTTTTGTAAATGCTGTCTTTGCCATTGCTATTCTATGTAGTTTGAATTTCTAAACTTGGGGATTCAGAGTAATGTTGACTGGGTCGTTTCTTATTTTTGATATTCTCATTACCTTTGTCTTTTTTATGCTTATCCTCATATTAATATTTGTAGCTTTATCATCGAGATTATTTATGAGTAGTTGTAGTCCCTGTTCAGTGTCTGCTCTTATCCCTTGATCATCCGCAAATCGTACTTCTTGTATTAACTGGCCACCTATCTTGATGCCTTCATTGACGTTGTCGAATGCTTCACTCATCATGCGTTCGGTATAGATTGAGAATAGTAGTGGTGAGAACAAACATTCCTGCCTTATTCCTTGTCCTATCTAAGCCATTAATTATACATACCTACCATTTTGAATAACAAAAGCATCATCAAAGAAGGAGAACAATAACATATTATGTGTATTTTAACGCTACAAACGACTAGTACACGTTAATTAACCACCTTGATTCTCCTCCCTATTATTATGTTTTCTCTGCCTATGTAATCGTTTGTTTCAGATGCGCTGCCCATCCTATAAATGGATTCAAAGAAACCTTATTTATTGCTGATCACAGAAACTAAATGCAAAATTTGTAGCACTCCAATGCAGCCAACAGATCAAGGCATCAATGTCGGCCAACTTAGAACTGAAAAATAGCTGCATCATGCCTCTTCTCCACTGGCAAAGGGAGGTCCCCTCAGTGCAAACCTGGTAAATTTAGATGAACAACACCGCCTGATGATCTGCTCCAGATGGGTAGTAATCAATCACTTTACTCAACATCATGAACTACATTGAGAAGATTGGGCAACGCAGGTAACCATAAATTTAAATAACCAGAAAAAAATGTTACACGATTTCAGACTATTTTGACGATACTACTAAAATCCATGGCGTTTTCCATCACGCGGCAGTTATCCAATCTGTACAGACCATTTGTTATTATTAGCTTCTTCTTCTTCTGGCTTTTCCCACATTTAGGTGAGGTCGTCGGTGCGGATCATTTTTCTCCCCTTCTTGAGGTCCATTGCATCGTCCTCTCGGACTCCTACCTGCTCCATATCTTCACGAATGCAGTTTGCCTATTTCTTTTCGGATCTTCCACGCCTCCTCTTCTCCACCGTCATCTTGCTGACTCTTCTACCCACAAAGTCCACCTCTCTTCTCACCACATGTCCTAACCACCGGAGCCTCACCTCCCTCAATTTTCCTTTCAATTCTCTCCCTCACCTTTTCATTTATCACCCTGTCAAGTCTTGTCAGTCCTAAAGACCATCTTAGCATTTTCATCTCCGCCGTCATCCTTTTTTCCTGCCCTTTTTGTAGATATAATGTACAATAGTCCAAAATATATTTTTGTCATTTCAAAATACGTTTGTACATAACAAATTTATATAGTTGAATGGCATGACTACGACTAGGAATGAGCAGATTACAGGTAATAATGGGTCTAGACAACAAATTTGAATACTATCGAGGCACTGATTATGATATTTATAATTAGAAAAGTGTAAATATTAATTGCCTAGAACGGTGAGATGTAAATGATAGAGATTGTCATGATATACCTAAGAGATAGATTTTGAATGTTGTAGATGGTATTCACACTACTTTCAAAATTTAAAGCAAAAGTCCTTTTCATTAATTTAATGTTTGCTGACTTTTTAACATCGGGTACGTATTACAATATCATCTCACTATTTTTAGCATTTCTTGTGTTTGGGAAACTCAATCTGACAGTCGATAATATAGCACGTTCAGTGCTTTCATTAATATATCATAGAAAGCGTGGTCTATTTTAGACATTTGAACGTTCAAACGTTTATTGATGAGCAAAGCCTAAGATAACAAGCTCAAGTGGACATAATTCTGACAATTAAATACCAATATGTAGTAGATAATGAGACAACTGACAAGAATTCAATTATCACATTCTCTAATTAAGATATTTAGCAGGCCAAACATAGAGAAGACTGCTGTACCAACTCCTGATAAAAGAAACGACAATTCAATTCATATTAAGAACTGTAGTGAAAGAACCAATAAGAAAGTAGAGTCATGGCTTATCCCAGTAATATAGGAACTTAAAGAGATGCACATATTATATACTTAAATTATCTAAACATTTATTTATAAAAAATAAATGAATATACATGCGCATCTGAGACAAGTCAGGGAAAAGGTGGCACGGCAAAAGATGTCGACAACAAATGCACTGGCAATCTTGCACACTAGAAATGGCACCATGTAATATGTAATTGTTGTTTTTGTTGAACAATTTGTAAAGAAGGTCGTGTACTCCGATGATGCTATGTTCAAGATTATTAATAATAGGCTGTTGTGTGAAAGATCTGTAGCTTCATTTAAGTACACGATTTGTTGACTGACAAGAACATGTACACTGGTCTCTAATATTGAGAAGAGATAACCGACTGAAAATTGTCATTGAAAGCAGACTTTTAAGGAAAAAGAAGCCAAGAAAAAACTTGTTAAAGGATATTGTAAGAGTGTCTTATTCAGATCTTAAGGAATTGGCACGTAACAGGGAATAGTGGAATCCATAGACATGGGCCTGCCCCAAGACAGAGAACAAGATAGATTTTGGAGCCAGCACTATGTACTGATTTATTAAACAACCAGACAATGATCCTCACCATTGATGATGGCTTTACTTTTCTCTGAAGGAGTGCTGCTAAAAGAAACTGACTTCTTTGCAACACTAGAATCAGTGCTGACAGTCTGGCTACGCCTGTACTTGAGCATACTTGGCTTGCGAGTCATGACATCATCAGATGACGTAGAACAGCCATCGGTTGTCTGGCCACTACCCTGAACGCGATTAGTACCATTTTCAGCGCCACCTAAAGTTGAATTGGACTGAGCCACTTCAGACAGAGAGCCAGGGAGAACAAAATGCCCCCCGCCATTAGACATTTTTTGGTAGGTGTATTAAATACAGTCAGATGTTTTGAAATAGGCACATTCCTAAAAACAAGAATAAAAACAAATATATATTTATAAATGGTTTTTGCTAATAAAACTAAAATTAATGTAGGTTTCTAATGAAAGCACATAGACATACTGTACATGTCTCTGGATAGTCAAAAATATTATTATTTAAATAATTGAAATAAAAAAGGCTACATAAAATGATAGTTTCATAAACATTTAGTAATATAAAATAACATCAAACATAGATTGTTTTAGCATTCCACAAATACAGAGTGGGGCAAAAAAATTTGGCAGATTTGCATGTGTAACCCTTCATTTAATGTGGAATGCCCATTGGACCCCATTGGTTCTAAAATTTACTTGCGTTTTTTAAATGCAAGCAGTAACAACTAATGGCTTTTATGAGAATTAATATTTATATGTTAATCAGGTTTTCTGAAAATATCAGATGCATGAAGCAATTTGTGTCCATGCTTTTTTGTTCATTCCCATCGAAATATATATTTTTTCAAAACTAAATTTTCAGTCTAATTTACAGCACTAAACTGTCATACATTTATTACACAGATCACTGAAACAGCTGTCCTGGTCTATCACTTGCAAGTAATATGAATAAGTAGTATATTCTTATCAAAGTATACCATTTTTTATTATTATTCTTAACACAATAATTGGCCAGAACATGCTTGAGAGCATGACTGCTTTTTAATAAAAAAACTAGCTTCCAATACTTTTCTCTTCTTATGCAAAATTAACAAATTTTCTTTACTTTTATGTTTTGATATGAAATATATTAACATTTTATTTTGCACAGGCAATGATTATGCCTAGCTGATGAAACCCAACAAGGTCGAAACAACTGTCCTGAGCTATCATTTGAGAGTAGTATATTTTTATCAAAGTACACCTGTTTTTTATTATTACTCTTAACACATTAATTGGCCAGGACTTGCTTTGACAATGGGAGTGCCTTTTAATAAAAAATCAAGCTTCCAATAATTTTCTTCTGAATATCTTCTCTCTTTTGTTTTCTTATGCAAAATTTCCAAATTTAACTTTGGTGAAGCAAATGGATCTTGAAATAAAGTTGATAAATCATCTTAAGTGATTTCAGTCTTTGTCTAGAATCATCTTTTTATTGCATAGAAATTGATTAAACTTAGTTATATTGACATGTTGGTTTGTGGGTAGGTCAAGTTATGGGCACTGGCAAACATTTGACTGATGTAATTTTTAAAATGAATTAAAACAAAATGTACTTTGGGAAATAAAAAAACTTTTTCATTATTTAATCTAGTTTAATCTTATTAAAGATACAAATGTATCAAATCATTTTGCTTCAGCCTGCTACACATATCAAGCTCTAACCAAAAACATCTGTCTGAAGGATGTACAAAATTAAAATCATAATATGTATGCAACATCCCTAAGAGAGTTAGCTGAATATGTCAATAAGCTGATAAAAGTTGTATATTGGTCTTGTCAACATGATTTCAGTAGTAGTCAAATTAATATCAGTTTCAATAAGGAGACAGTAAATCTCTTTTCTATTTGTACAGTTTAGTCAGTCACATAAAGTTATTTATTTTACTATTAATTTTAGTTAAAATACCTCAAACAAGGTAACAATTTTTCTTAATTCTCTGAAAATGGACACTTATTCACACAGGGGGAATCAAAAAATAAGTTGGACTTTATTGGTTCAGAATTGAATTGTGAGTTGATTGGGCAACACTTTGAAGCTATCCAAAATGTTGCTCTCAAAGAAGCCAAAGGAAGTAACCAAATGGGGTCAAACCTCATGTAGGTCAATTACAGTCTCATCAATCCACTGTTCAAATTCAAGCAATATTGGTTGTATTGTTTGGCATTGACAAGCGATTTTAGTTTATAAATAGCTAGAATGAGCAGCTGATTTGACTCAAATTTGAACAGCAGATTGATGAGACTTTAATGGTCTTACCTATGAGGTCTGGCTCCATTTTGGTTGCTTCATTTGGCTGTAAAAGCAAAATTTTGGTCAACCACAAAGTGGTGCCCAATCAACTCAAAAATTGAATTCTGAGTCAAATAAAGCCTTTTTATCCTCCCACCCTCCTTGAAAGAAAAAATAGCAAAATTATGAGCTGATTAAACATTGCTGGTTTAGCAGGTAATTTGGTATTTTTCAGCCAGCACCACAGTGAATATTTAAATTTAAGTTGTTATATATACTTTATGGTGGGGGAACTGTTCAGGTATGAATATTTCCCCAATTCAAACAAACCAATTATTCATGAAAAGGTGGTAAAAACCCATAAAAGTCACACCTGAAGGTTGTGTACCAGATATTTTGATGAGGAAGATACATATGTTTGTCAACCAAATGACGTTTTTTGTTATACATGTTCACCTCATCATTTATGGACCATTATGTTGTGCATCCCAAATACCTGTTAACTAAAGTGAATTATGTACTAACAACATGGTTTGAACTAGCTGATGCCAAAAATCTCATACCAAGAATAGTATATTTTCAGACACCAATGGAACAGTTGAAGGAGAAACATTTTGATAGCCACTATTAAAGTGCAGTGAGAGAATTCACTTGGAAAATAATGAGTTTCACTAATGCTGTCCACTATGAAATAAAGGCATGCAGATTAAGTGATGAGGTACCACTCTATCAAAACAATTGTCTTCAAAAATGGTTATTATTGCTATTAAACTCTTGCATACAGATGCTAATGCAACAGCTGGTTATTGTAAGAGAGCTGTTATTGTCAGTGCTTATTTGGTAACAGTAAATTCATATCATAAGCAAGATTGATTTGCTTTGTCCAAATATCCACATGTGTTGGAGTGCAAAAAATTATGACAAGAGCTAACACCAGATTCACCAGTGTCTCATCCATACCTGAGCAGCTATAATTTTTAGTCTGATATTAGACCCCCTTTTTTCAAAAGTAAAAATTACCACCTAATTTTTAAACTGAACTTTATTTGTTAACTCTCTTTTGCAATGCGTTTTACAAATCTTTTCTTTGGATATTGCTCATTAAAGATTCCTCATGCAATTATTTCACTACAATTGATGGAAAGGATGGCACAGAGTTTCACAACAGTTTTCTTATCACAGCTCTTCAATGTTAGTAGAAAACAGAAAAAGAATTCATAAAGAAATATTTTATTGACATGATTGTGTATTCCAGGAAAAGTTCTTATGATACATGAAGATTTGGCACCTCAGATGGCTCAGAAAAATTATGTTTTGACATTCTATGATGTAAAAGCACACATGGATCACAGTATTAATAGGTGCACAACTTATGTTGAAACATTTCTGACTGCAATGGAGCTTCATTTGTTTTGAGTGAAGCTTTAAGTTCTTCATTTCCTTCTTCCAGTAGAATTGGATCTTCAATTCCAAGGTCTCACCTTGATAGGGTGTTTAACACTTGTACACTTAAAAATTGTGGAGTTTCACCAACTTCAAAATTGATCCACCAAGAAAAGAATGGGATCATTCTAACTTTTTTCAGTCAAGCTGACTAAATTTGTTTTCTTGAGCACCACCATATCTTCAGAAAACAGTGGATTATTGATCACCCAAGTTGGAAAAAATTGATAGAAATCCTTCTTTTCCTTTTTTGATACCCAGGATCACTGAACACAAAATGCTAACTCGTGTAATAAAAGAGTTTGAGAGAATTAATATTTTAGCCTTCTTATTTCTTTTTACTTTCTTAAATATTTACAATCCACTTTTGGATTCCGAATCTGGAAAATAGAAGTTAATTTAGTGAATGTATTTACGTAGAATAAACACAGGTTAAGTACTACATGTCAGATAATGAAACGGAGTTATTATCTTGGCTTTAGTTGAATATGCATGCAAATGACCTATTTTATGTTGACATATCTATCTGTAGTTAAAAGGACATTTCCGTAGTTATATACATACATATTTGAGATTGGAAATAATCAATATTTTTTGTTATCCATGTGTCCTATGCTGACAATATGCTCTGTCGGCATAAAATATACTTTCCAATGAATTTCAAATCTTGCGGTATGACCTTGATGAGTGATGCGCATGCTCAGAAACACTGGCAACATAAAATATGTAATAAAGTAATTTGTCCACATAAACTAGAAATTTGCGCAATTGAATATGTGCGCATAAGATATAGTTTTTAGGGTACGCAATATCTGCAAATCTATAAATAGTTGGATAAAAATAACCAGATATTCGGAATCCCCGTGTCAAATTACATATAAATTCGTCCTTCTTTTATTCTTAAATATTTGAGAAATTGGTGTCCGCATTAGATAGTTTATTTAAAAAGGGTGACTGATATGTAAATACATAGGTACATTCATTATTTTAATCAAGATAACAAATTATATTGAAAAGATTGCTTAAATACAACAAAGTTTATATTTAAAAAAAACATTTCTTAAACTTTAAAGGTTTTGGCACACTACTATAAATAGTTCAGAAAAGTTTATGCTATAATAATTTTAGAAAGTTTCAATAAAATAGCTATTTTAATATACATATTCAGATTAAAACTTTGCTATGTATAAGGTGTGTCAAAAAAACACGTAATTCTTATATAACATAATTTCAAATGTATGTAATTTTAAAAAAAAATACGTTAATATATATAATATTATTAGCCAAAAATGGCAAAAAGTGAGTTAGCTCACACCATAAAATAATTGAAATATACATAAAAGT